>PVIW01002269.1:64374-229643 GCA_004026585.1 Noctilio leporinus | reverse complement strand
AGCGGCACTATTTACAATAGCCAAGTGCTGGAAACAGCCTAAGTGCCCATCAGTGGATGATTGGATCAAAAAACTTTGGTACATTTACACAATGGAATTCTATATAGCAGAAAGAAAGAAGGAACTTGTACCCTTTGCAACAACATGGATGGAACTGGAGAGTATTATGCTTAGTGAAATAAGCCAGTCAGTGAAGGACTGGAAGTGGAGGTGAAAGGAAAGCTAAAATAAGATTGTTTAAAGCTATTCAGGTAACAGGTCCCTAAACTCTCTCCCCAATTCCACATCACTAGGCTATTGTACACCATGATCTCAGCAAAAACAAACAAAAACTGAAAGTTTACTCTAAACAGTAAAACTGCAAACCTCGGAACTGGTGCAACACTTGATGTAGTTGGGAGTGAGGACGCCATACTTAAAAGAGGGGAATTAAGTGATGCCAAGCATATGGAATGCAGAGAACATCAGTCCTATTCTCTCACTGAGTTCTCAGAATGGGGGTGTCCAGGACTGTCCTTAAGGTGGAAATGTTTACAGTGGGATACATCAAAGATCAAAAGGTTCCAATTATCAGAGGCTTCCTAATAAACATCCAGGTCAGATAAACTTCTAGCAAAGATCACAGCCAATATGTCTCCCATCCGTCACAGCTTCCTATCCCCTTTTTAGTCCCCCATCATAATCATAAGCAGGCAACCAAGGATTTGTATAAATCTGAGACAAATCTCTAAAATCTGATAGAAACTTCAAAAAGGGCAGGAAAAAAGTGATGTAGAAGGATAGATTTATGCAGGAACAAAAAAAACTATTGAAAGAAAAACCAACATTTTCGGTCAAGATGGTGGAATAGGCAGACACTGCTCAGCTCCTCACACAACCACATCAAGATTACACCTATGGCCCTGGCTGGTGTGGCTTATTGGACTGAGCACCAGCATGCAAAACCAAGTGTCACTGGTTTGAACCCCAATCAGGGCACATACCCACGTTGCAAGCCAGGTCACCAGCCATGTCCCCAGCTGGAGGCAGGTAAAAAGCAACCATACATTGATGTTTCTCTACCTTTCTTCCTCCCTCCCTTCCCCCCATCTCTAAAAATAATAAATAAAATATATTTAAAAAATTACAACTAAAATGTAGAAAAACCATCATTCAGAACCATCAGAAATTGAGTTGAATGGAAGTCTGACAACTACAAAATTGAGTTAAATGAAAGTCTGACAACTACAAAATTAAAGACACCACATCCATCCAGACTGGTAGGATGGGCACAGATGCAGAACAGGCTGGCACCAGGGTAGCAACTTGAAAGGCACCAGTGATTTACAGGGAGAAACTAAAGTCTCTGGCATGAAGGAGAGCAGAGACCATTGTCCCTTTGCTAAAACCTCACCCCACAGAGCCCATAAGCTGGTGCCATATCTGAGACTCCATCAACCTGGCTAACATTCTTTGACCCACCTTGGAGATCCCCAGAGACTCCACCCTACCCAATTTATGGACCCACCCAAGCTTCTTTTCCATATGAATGGCTGGTCTTGTCTCATCCTAATCCTATCAAACAACAGCTGGCCTCAGTGAGCTCCAGGCCTGTCACTAGCAGCAGACAGCTTAGATTCACAGCTTGGTTTTGCCAGAGGATCTCTGAGCCCAGCACAAGTAGCAGCCATCTCAGATTGCTTTAGAGCTCAGGCAGGGTACCTGGAGAAAAACACAGATGCAGGCTGACCTTGGTCAGCACCACCTGGGAAACCAAAGGGCTAAGTAGAGTATCCAGTAGATAGCTACAGACCATGTTGGAGTACCACCACCCTGCCCCTGCACAACTGATCCTCCAAAAGGCCAGAGGGTAATGGCCAGTGGTCACAGCCAGTCCTTGCAGTTGACTGGCCTGGGTAAATCCCTCCCATTGATTTGCCAACAGCAACCAGGGCTCAACTACAAGAAGTGGGTGTGCTCAGCCCACACAATAGACACACCTCGAGTACCCAGCTTGGGTGATGATGGAGTCTGTGCCACTGGATCCTACTGGGCATCTACTACATTAAGCCACACCACCAAGACATGGAGTCAAAGCAGCTCTGCCTAATACATAGAAACAAACACAGGGAGGCTGCCAAAATGAGGAGCGAAAAAAAAAACATGGCCTAAATGAAAGAACAGGCAAAAACTCCAGAAAATTAGGTAAATGAAATGAAAATAAGCAATGTATCATATGCAGAGTTCAAAACACTGGTTATAAGGATTCTCAAGAAACTTAGTGAGGATCTCATAGCATAAAAAAATAATCAAAAAAAAAAAAAAAGATCCAGTCAGAAACAAAGGATACACTAATTGAAATAAAGAACAATTTACAGGGAAATAACAGTAAAGTGGATAAAGCTAAGAATGAAATCAACAATTTGGAACATAAGGAACCAAAAAACAAAGAATCAGAACAGTAAGAAAAAATAATTTAAAAAATGAAGATAGTATAAGTAGCCTCTGGGACAACTCAAGAAGTCCAACATCCACATCATAGAGGTGCCATAAGGAGAAGAGAAAGAGCAAGAAATTGGAAATCTATTTGAAAAAAGTAGTGAAAGAAAACTCCCCAATTTGATGATAAATTCACATGCAAGTCCAGGAAGCATACAAAGTCCCAAACAAGATGGATGCAAAGAGGCCTACCCCAAGATATAATTAAAATGCTGAAGGTTAAAGATAGAGAATCTTATAAGCAGCAAAAGAAAAGCAGTGAGTTGCCTACAGGGAGTGCCCATAAGACTTCCAGCTGATTTCTCAAAAGAAACTTGCAGACTAGAAGAGATTGACAAGAAATATTTAAAGTCATGAAAAGCAGGGACCTACAACTAAGATTGCTCTACTCAGCAAAGCTATCATTTAGAAGGTCAGCTAAAAACCTTCCCAGACAAGAAAAAACTAAAAGAATCCATCATCACCAAACTATTATTATATGAAATGTTAAAGGGGCTTATTTTTTTTAAAGGAGATCAAAACTATGAACAATAAAATGGCAAAAAATGCATATCTATCAACAACTGAATCTAAAAACAAACTAAGCAAACAACAGAGACAGAATCATGGATATAGAGAACATTTTGATGGTTGTCATATGGGAAGGGGATAGGAGAGAATAGGTTAAGACATGAGTAGATTAAGAAGTACAAATACCAGCCGACGTGAACCCAAGGGTCGCTGGTTCGATTCCCAGCCAGGGCACATAACCAGATTGCAAGCCAGGTCTCCAGCCAGGTCCATTGATGGAGGCAGGAGAAAGGTAACCATACATGATGTCTCTCTCCCTCTCTGCCTCTCTCCCTACCCCTCTCTTTAAAAATAATAAATAAAATCTTCTAAAAAAGGCAATACAATTTTATAATATTCTTATCAGATAACAGATGATATTGCAGCCATGGTTAAAGAATAGGATGCTCCAAAAATGACATATGTATAACAAAAAGAAGTTCCTGAAAATTAAAAATACAGGAGCAGAAATGGAAAACTCAATAGAAGGGTTATCAAATAAGACTGAGGGACTATCTTTGAAATAGAAGAAAAAATAAAGTGGTGGAAAAGATACAAAAATTAGAGAACCAGTTCAGGAGGTATAAAATTCAAATAACAAGATTTCCCAAAAGAGAACAAAGAAAATTGAGATAAGTAATTTAAGTTATTGAATTGAATAATTACTGAAAATTTTTTTAATGTTTGAAAGACATAGGTTTCTAGATTGAAAGAACCCACTCACTGCATGTCTGTAACAGTGATTTTCAACCTTTATCATTTCATGGAACATGTAAACTAATTACTAAAATTCTGCAGCACAGCAAATTTTTTTTTTTGCCAATTTGACAAAAAAAAAAGAAAGAGGTATAATGTTGGTTTATTCACAGCAGATGGCTATTGCTGTGTTGGCTGTTCTCTGGCCCTCTCTCTCTTTCTCAGTTTACCAATCTAAGAAAAAAGATGTTGGTACCCCTGACTGAATAGTCAGATATTGGATGTTTAAAATTTTTTCATGACATACTGCCCTGGTTGGTGTGTCTTAATGGATTGAGCTCTGGCCTGTGAATCAAAGGGTCACTGGTTCAATTCCTAGTCAGGGCACATGCCTGGGTTGCAGACCAGGTCCCCAACTGGGAACACACATGAGGCAACCACACATTGAAGTTTATCTCCTTCTCTTCCTCCTCCCCTTACCCTGTCTCTGAAAATAAATACATAAAATATTTTAAAATTCTGCCCTGGCTAGTGGCACAGTGGAAGCCCTGGCTGGTGGCACAGCGGATAAGGTGCCAGCCTGTGAACTCAAAAGTCGCTGGTTCGATTCCCCAGCCAGGGCACATAACCAGGTTGCAAGCCAGGTCTCCAGACAGATCCATAGTTGGAGGCAGGTGAGAGGCAACCATACATGGATGTCTCTTTCTCTGCATCTCTCCCTACCCCTCTCTCTGAAAAATAATAAATAAAATCTTTTAAATAAAATAAATAGAACATAAAATAAAATTCCCACGGCACACACACTGGTTGAAAATAACTGATCTAGAGCAGTTGATGAAAATAAACCAATATAATAATGTGAAATTATAGAAAACTGAGGGCAAAGTGAAAACTTTATAAATGTTCAGAAAGAAAAAAATATGTCAAAGGAGAAGAAATTAGATGTTTTCTGTCTTTTTTTTTTTAAAGATTTTATTTATTATTTTTAGAAAGAGGGGAAGAGAGAGAGGCAGAGAGGGAGACAGACATCAATGTATGGTTGCTTTTCACCTGCCTCCAGCCACAGACCTGACTGGAGACCTGGTTTGCAACCTTGTTATGTGCCCTGGCTGGGGAATCAAACCTGCGACCTTTGGGTTTGCAGGCCAGTGCCTTATCCACTGTGCTACCAGCCAGGGCATTCTGTTTTCTTAATGACAACAACAGATTCTGAAAAACATTGTAGAAGTGCCTTCAAGATTATGAAGAAAATGGTTTTTAATTTGGAGTGTTATACCTAGCTAAGCTAACAATACAAGGTCAGACGTACAAGGTCTCAAAATTTTTACTTGTGACTTTTCTAAGACAATATCTAAAGGATATGCTCCATGAAAATAATGAAGTAAACGAAACAAAACAAATAGGTGTCATGATGTACAGGAAACAGGACTTTTGACACAGGAGAGCAGCAAAGGGATTCCCTAAGATAATGTTGAAAGAAGATGTCAGGATGATAATTATGTTCTCTTTGTAGAAAGCAACCAGTCCAAAGTGTAGCAAATCAGTGGGTTCTTGGATAAATTTTTTTTCAAGAAGATGAAATTGATAGAATGCCTAATGGAATTGAAGTTTTGAGAAAAATATAAACAACTGATAAATAATTTAGGGTTGCACTATTAAGTAGATAAAAACTATGCAAAATAAAAATCAAGACAAATTTTAGTTCTAGAGAAAACAAAAGTTTGTGAAGGGAAGAAAAAGTAGTTTACTGCCTTGCTCAGCTCTGATTAGCATACATAATTATAACAGTTTAAATACTGAATATTGAGCTTAGAAAAACTTAAAATCCAACTGTACTTAAAAGTTAGGGTGAAAAATATGTGTGGTAGCCCTGTCTGGTGGCACAGTGGATATGGTGCCAGCCTGCGAATCCAAAGGTTGATGGTTTGATTCCCAGCCAGGGCAACATAACCAGGTTGCAAGCCAGGTCTCCAGCCAGGTACGTAGCTGGAGGAAGGTGAAAGGCAACCATACATTGATGTCTCTCTCCTTCTCTGCTTCTCTCCCTTCCCCTCTCTCTAAAAATAAATAAATAAATAAATAAAATTTATATGTATAAAATATAAATGTATATGTATAAATATATGTGTGTGATGTGGTGTGGTCTGGGGGGCAGGGGAAGAGAACTAAATGCCTAAAACTAAAAAATTCACAAGCTGAAATGTAAGTATATTATTTAGAGATATGAAAGAAAATGATAAAAAGTAGCTAAAAGAGAGAAAAGGAGTTGCCTCTGAAAAGGGGGAAATGGTAGGAAGGTATGAAAGGCATTTTTAAAAACATACTTTATAAGGAAAATTGATTATTTTTTAAAAGATTTTATTTATTATTTTCAGAGAGAGGGGAAAGGAGAGAGGCAGAGAGGGAGAGAGACATCAATGTATGGTTGCCTTTCACCTGCCTCCAGCTACAGACGTGGCTGGAGACCTGGCTTGCAACCTGGTTATGTGCCCTGGCTGGGGAATTGAACCAGTGACTGTTGGGTTCACAGGCCGGCACCTTACCCACTGCGCCACCAGCCAGGACCGGAAAATTGATTCTTTATAAGCATACATAATATTGACAATAATTTAAGTTAAGAGGTCAAAAAAGGACTTTACCAGGAACACAAAAACAGTGGATAAGGCTGACTAGAGAAAGGGTGACTTGATAGAGTAGGAGGAGAGACAGGGATGGAAACTAAACTAGGGAGGAAGAAAAGTGGTTGAAGAGGATGTGGTTGAAAGGAAAAGTCTGAAAATTGAAGTGAGGTGATTGAAGGCAGTGGCTTGAGGAGAAAGATGAATGGTGGACCCCAGGGTTGCCCAGGGGGCAGAATGAGGCACTTACCGGGGCCTCAGACATGAGCACTGGGTGCAGGTTTGGCTCAGACTTGACGTGTTTGCTGTAGGTGTGATCCAGGATGGCACGAAAACACTCCCAGTCCTCGACTGTGGCCAGAGGACCAGCGGGAAGAGATGAGAATGGGCAAGAAGGAGTCCGGAAATAGGAAGGAAAGGAAGAGGAAAGACCAAGGCCAAAGGAAGGAAAATGAGACCAGATGAGAAGAGGCAGAGGCACCAAACCCAGAGCTTGACCCATGAGTGGGGAGAGGGGAGCAAATCCCCTGCGCATGTCACTATCTCTGGGGTCCTCTAGGGCCTGTGCCCACACCCCCATCCTTCCTTCCCCACTTCACTGTCCCAGGTGAAACATCTGGACCTTCTTACCTGCCTGGGAAGCCTCATCATTGGGGGGTGGGGGGAGGCCTGTGTTTCAACCCCAGGCCTGGCCAGAGGGTGGAGGGCTTAGCTCCAGCAGAACTTCCCCCTTCCCAGATATCTGGTGAGGTCCCTGGGCTGGGAACTGGGCAGCTATGGGGAGCAGTGAGGGGATCTCTGGGACTTTGGTAGCTGTAAGGAAAACTCCATAGATGTGACGTGCTGTGTCCTGGGTTGTGGGTTGAGTTCCAGGACTGTGTCTGGAGGCAGTGGGTAGGGGGCCCCTTACTCATGCCGTTTTTGAGGGGTGACATGACCTCCGCTCCGTCCCGAGGCACATGCAGGGCGTTGGTGTCGATGTGAAAGATCTTCCCTTTCTTCTCTTTCTCTCCCTCCAACTCCAGCCCACCCCCCTCCTCCGCAGCCAGCAGCCCCACCGTGGTAGGGAAGTCAGCCTGGAGGGGTGAACCAGCAGGGAGAGGGATCAACATCTTGCCCCAGGCCAAGACCTTGGTAGGGCCAGCCCTCAGCCCGCCCCTGGGTTTACTCCCATATTCCCGCGTAGCAGAGCTTCTCTCTGGGCTGTGAGAGCCGTTTCTGAGAAGGCTGGAGGGTAGTCCGGAGGCCCTGGGATTTGGGAAGGGGGCTGGAAGGCTCACCTTGGGGCAGTCCTCCCCAGCGTACCCAGCGCGGACTGAGAAGGAGCCAATGTCAAAGACCAGCGCCCCCACCTCATCTGTGCGGGGAGACAGGGGTGTGAGGGTGGTATCTCCCAAACTCTCTCCCCCTGGATAGTTCCAAGGAGAGATCAGGGCAGAGCCATAGTCTCACCACTTTCAATACTGGCTGGGGCAGGTGAGAGCTCGGCTTGGAGTATGGGGTCCTGGGAGTGGGGGGTCAAGCTTCCAGAGTCCCTTCTTGCCCAGTGGCCTTATTCAGGGCCACTTTCCTTGCTGGCAAGGAAGGGGCTGGAAGCTGAGCAGAGGTGGGTTGAAGAGTGGAGAGAGAGGTTGGGCCAGGTGCGCGCGAGAGTTGGGGAGGATCAAAAATGGGAATGGCGCAGGACCCAAACCCCGAGCTGGAACCATTCAAGGGCCGAGGTGACAGGCCCTGGGGTGCCCAGAGCTTGGGTCAAGCCTGTTCGGGGCGCAGGGCTGCAGGTGAGGCCGCGACAGGCTTGTGAGCCCGAAACCGGAGGCTCGCTCACCTCCGCCATAGACGCCCCCGCTCATAGTGCGCTCTAGCTCTGCTCCCGGCCCTCGGGCGGCGGCGGGATCAGCACCGAGGCGGCTGGACAGCTCCCGGGATCCCGGGCGGGGCGGGGCGGGGCGCGGGGCGGCCAATAGGGAGGCCGGATCTCCCCCCGGCTCCTAAAAGCACCGTGGATTGGCTAAGAGGAGAGACAATAACCTAGCCAGGGGCCGCTGTTTTAAAGGGACAGACACCGCAACATTTAGTGGCGGAGAGGGGATAAGCGGATGGTTAGCATGCATGTTGAGACCGGGCCGGGTTATAAGTGATTGGCAGGCAGAAAGCAGGAGCACTCAAGAGATGGAGAGAGACCCTGTCCATCCGGAGACCAGGACTTTGCAGGGTGGCTGCTGGGGCTCCTGCTCCCTTACTTTTTAAAATGCGGTCAAAGAGCCTGGCTGGTGGCACAGTGGATAGGTGCGGCCTGCAAACCCAAAAGTCGCTGGTTCGATTCCCAGTCAGGGCACATAACCAGGTTGCAAGCCAGGTCTCCAGCCAGCTCTGTAGCTGGAGGCAGGTGAAAAGCAACCATACATTGGTGTTTCTCTCTGTCTCTGCTTCTCTCCTTTCCCCTCTCTCTGGAAATAATAAATAAAATTTTAAAAAATTTAATGCGGTCAGAGAGGACGCCATAAGCTGGGAGAGTCGTCCATCCTGAGGCTCCTGAGAAAGGTTCTGCCATACCTGGGTCTGAATGAAATCACCAGGAGAGAGAGAAGAGAATGAAGAGAGGGAGACATACGAGTGGATGTGTGCCTCCATCTTTTGTTTCTTCTACCATTGTCTTTCTGATGGCCCCTCTTTTCCTTGCCTGGCCCCTGGTGCCTGAGTCTTATACATACACATGTGTACACACATGTATACACATTCACACATTGTGCTCAGCTAACCCAGCTTTAGCTTCCTTTCCTTATTCCTCTATCTTCATCTGCTCTCCTCAGAAGGCATTTATCAAGTAAGCCACTAGAAGGCTTCTAAATTCCTCTGGGCTCCTGGCTCTGAAGCCACCTCCACAGCATTTTTGATAGTGAAGGTGAGAGGGCAGCTCTGACAGCGGAGCTTAGCTGTGAGACTTTTATGTGAGCATGTATGTAGGTGTGTGCATATGCATAATGTATGTGTATATATATGTGCAAGTGAATACGTGTGTGGGGGCCATTGCCACCTACTTGTTTGCAGGGTGGGAAGAGCATTAAGATCAGAGATGACAGAGAAAGAATAAATGTACTGTGCGATGGCAGCATGCTCCTGAAGATTCTCTGCTCACCAGATACCCACCCTGGAAGGACAGATGGTTTGAGCTGGTTCATTTGTAACCCCCTGGCAACCTAGGTATTTTACATGCTGGGGGATGGTTACAAGTCCAGGCCTGGCTCCCCAGGCTGGAGAGGTCCAGACTTCAGTAGGAGAGATGAGTTATAGGGGAGAGAATCTACTAAAGAGCTAATAAATTGAAATATTCCTGAGTGACCTTATGTCAATCATTGGCTGCTATAAATTGAGGTCTGAATGAATTGGATGAGCCCCAAACCTCTTGACACCTCCACTATTTCATCTTTCAAAATGCCGTATGAGGTGGCACAGTGGATGGGGTGCCAGCCTGTGAACTCAGAGGGTCTCTGGTTTGGTTCCCCAGCTAGGGCGCATGGCCAGGTTGTGGGCCAGGTCTCCAGCCGGGTCCGGGGCTGGAGGCTTGTGAAAGGCAACCATACATTGGTGTCTCTCTCCTTCTCTGCCTCTCTCCCTTCCCCTCTTTCTAAAAATAATAAATAAAATATTTCTTAAAATGCTGTATAAGGATTAAAGCCCACTGGAGGGGAAATTGATTCTATTTAAGGCCTTCATGTCTCCTTTTGTAACATTTAATGATGTTTCTTCACTTCTGTAAGTTCACCTTGTAAATTCCCACTACCCCCTCCCCCACCTCCCTCTGGATCTCACATTAAGGAATCGCCTCTGTTGAAAGAAACCTTACTGATCCAACTCCTAGATTTTATAGGGATTTCCCCAGGTAGAGGCGGAGCCCTGTCTTGGGTCACATAGCCAAGTGGAACAATGCCAGGACTAGAAGTCACATCTCTTATCAGCCAGTTGACAGATGACCTTGTTTCATAACACATCTATGTCCCTTTCTAACCTTCACTGTTCCCAGCCGTAGGACAGCTGTAGAACTCAATCTGATGCCAGAATCAAGTGCCTCACTAAGATCTAAGCATATAAGACTATTAAGTAGACATTGTGTCCCAAGAAGTTCCTTAGGGAGTTTTTGAGGCTTTAATGTTTTATTTATAAATTAGGTATCTGTAGTCTATCTGGCAATGAGAAATCTCTCCGGTAATTTTCTTGTGATGGTGGGTGGAAAAACTTGTCTAACTACAAGACTAGACTTGATTTACCTTCCAGTCAGCTGTGGCCAATCTTCATTTGTCATGGGATCTGACATGCTATTCTACTGTAATTATGGAAGTAGCTAAGGTAAAGTGTATTAATATATTTCACTCATTCATTTATTAATTTAACAAGCATCTTTTATGCCTACCATATGCCAGGTATTGTGTGTGGCATGGGAATGCTGAAATGCATAAGATATATCCCAACCCTCAGGAAGTTTGAATGTAGTGGGGAGCTCACACATGCATGAAAGTAGGATGAAATGGAGGTCCTTCCTGTTTCTGAGAGTCCAGGAAGGCTTCTAGAAGTGAAGTATGAACTGAATTGTGAAGGATGAATAGGGATTCGCTGTTGTACGCTGGTGTACAAGGTGGGAAAGGTCTTATAGAGAATAGCATGCGCAAAGGTCTAGACTCATGAACATTTCTGGCATATGTGAAAATTGTTAAGAGCTCGGTCTAGAAGGAGGGTTGAATATAAGCTGGTGGCTGACACCACTGTCAGGGAGAGATTAGATTGGGGACGTAGTAAAAGAGCAATTCAAAAGGGGATGGATGTAATACAACAACAATAAAATTAAAAAAAAAAAAAAAAAAAAAGCAATTCATTCATGCCTGAACTCTATTTTTATAGCAAACACAAGACATCTACTGTGTGCCAAACACTGTTATAAGTGCTTTACAAATATTACGTAATTTAGTTCTTATAATGACCTAATTATTTTCTACATTTTGCAGGGGAAACAGAAGCATGAAGAGGTTAAATGACTTGCCC
This sequence comes from Noctilio leporinus, assembly GCA_004026585.1. Lineage (NCBI taxonomy): Eukaryota > Metazoa > Chordata > Mammalia > Chiroptera > Noctilionidae > Noctilio > Noctilio leporinus. The sequence goes on along the minus strand of PVIW01002269.1, from coordinate 218,265 downwards.
CTGGTCACTCAGTTGGTAAGTGACAGCTGAGATTTGTAGTATGACAAGTATTGATACTGGGGAAAATGTTACTTTGATTCTATTCATTTCATAGATGTTCTCTAGGTTCCTGATGGACACTAGGAATAAAATGGCTTATATAACTTGCAACTCTCATCAGGTTTAATGTCTATCCTGGAAGATGGATAATTAAACACTTCATTTAATAAACTCCTTGGAAGTTTTCACATTTCAGGCCCATATTCAGGTTGGCCAAATCTGAACACCTGGTAATGACATAAAAGAGAGTAGGGCCAGGACCCTCAGACCCCACATCTTGGAAATGACTTAGCATCTTGGTGAGCTCTCCCCCAGTCCCCTGACAAGTAAACCAAGTGCCTTGGCTTCACAGGGATTCCCTGTCTAGGGGTGGCATGTGCCAGAAAGAAATAGTCCGGTAAGGCTGCAATGGGAATGTAGCCAGTATTGCAGTGGGACACAAACAACAGCGTGGTCAGGGGAGACAATATTGAAACTTAGCCTGAGAAATTGACTTGAATTTTCCCAGCTGACAAGGAAATAGAGTTGGCGTGGGGGTGGAAGGCATTCTTACTGAGTAGAGGGGACAAGACCCACACTGTGTGTCATGCAAAGAAGTTTGGTCCTTCTTAATGGAATCATGATTTTGAACAGCAACATTATATGTTCCGATTTGCATTTTAGAAAGCTATCTCTGGCAGTGTTTTGGTTAGGTTGATTAGAGGCCAGGAAATAGGCAAAAAACAGTTGGCATACAATAGAAGGGATGGGTTTAAGCAATACACAAGAGGCAGCATTGACAAGATATATCCACCAGTGATGTAGACTGCGAGCTTTATGTCAATAGCCACCTCCCTTTTTTTCTTTATTAATCATGTTTTGGCTAAGTATATGGCTAGAGACTACATATCCAAGCTTTCCTTGTACCTGACCAACTTCTGAGCAGAAGTTAGTGGCGTCCTTTAACAGGAAAGCACTGTTTCCGACTCCACCCCCCTTCTCCACCCACCTCAATGAGGTTCGAGTATGACAGTGGAAGCTGCCTGGGCCACAATGGACACAGAGATAGATGTTATGTGTTGAAGATGGCAGAGATGCTGCCACAGTTGTGGAGGATCTATTTTGGAGTTGTCACTGAAGCCATTGAATTTTTGAGACTCTTATAGTAGCTTGGACTACACTATCCAAGCTGCTATACTATCCATACCATTATATGGATATGTGCAATGAGGAAGTGAGGCGCTCCTAGGTAGATGGTATTAACTAGGCCAAGAGATTCAGAGATAGGACAGGGTTTGGCAGAGTAGGGTGGGGTGGAAGAAGATTAACTTAGTTTTGAATATACTGAGTGTGATATGTCTGAAAGCAATGGTGTGTAGTGAATGTTTTAACAACCAATTCTTTGGGAAAGGGGAGCCCTGATCTGAAACATTTTCTGATTTCTGTGGTATAAACATGTCCACCATGATGATTGTAAGTTACTATAAACATGACTTCACTGAACAAGAAGGAATGGGGAAGAGGGGTACACAATGGGATCTTGTTAGTTGGACTGAGTTGGCACAAGCTGAGTCTAGCATATCACTGTCCATGAGCATTCAGATGGAGATAGCAGTCTGTAGTTGGACATATGCCAAGTCTGCACAAGAAGAGATCTGGGCTGCAGAGAGAGGTTTGAGAATTATGAGCAATTAGGGGGAGTTAAAGTCACAGTAATGAATAAAGCCACCAGTGAATAGCACAAAAAGTAAGAAGAGGAGGCTGAAGTCAGGATCCTGGAAAAAACAATATCTACAGAATGCCAGGAAGAGGGGAAGGAGGTTAAGGAGACACCTAAGAAAGAACAGTCAGAGGAAGGAGGAAGTGTCCCATGACCTGTCAGAACCAGGTTCTCCATATATACTCCAAGGCTCCTGCCTTCTCAGAGAAATTGGTTATCCATTTGTCATCCTCTACCTTTCTGTATCCTTCATCTCCCTTACCCACCACAACTCACTTGTTTATCATCTAAACAAGCTCTAATAGCTTCCATCAAAACATAAATATCTTTGCCCTGACTGATGGCTCAGTGGATAGGAGCTGGCCTGAGAACCCAAAGGTCACTCGTTCGATTCCTAGTCAGGGCACATAACCAGGTAGTAAGCCAGGTCTCCAGCCAGGTCTGTAGCTGGAGGCAGGTGAAAGGCAACATTGATATTTCTCTCCCTCTCTGCCTCCCTCCCTTTCCCTCTCTCTAAAAATAATAAAAAATAAATCTTAAAAAAAACCCCACAAATATCTTGATTCACATTCTCCTTCCTTTCTCCTTCCACTCATACCCCTCCTTTCTATACCCCTTCCAAGCCAAGATTCCTAAAACCTTGGCCACTTTGAATAACTTGGCTGCCGCATTTCTCACTCCCACCCACTGCAAGCAGAGCATCCATTCTAAATGCTCCAGCAAAGTCACCAGTGGTTTCCACTTAATCCTATGTGCACTTCCCAGTCCAGTCTTGTTTCATCTTTCTGCAGTATTCAACATACTTTACTATTCCCTTTTTGGAATGCTGTTTTCTTTTGGTTTCCAGAACTCACATTCTCCTATTTTCTTCTTAGCTCTCTGGCTTCTCCTTTGGCAATTTGTCCTCCTCTGCCTGACCTCTAATGTTGGAGCTCTTCAGGGCTTGGTCTTAAGCCATCTTGTCTTTTCCCTGAACCTCTTTATGACTTCATCCGCTCTAAAATGCCCCTGACTCTCAAGGCTCTAATCCAACTCAGACCCTTCTGCTGAGCCCCAGACCTGTTTGCACAGCCATCTTCTGAACATTCTTCCTAGCACCTCTTAGGCACCGCAAACCTAACACATCCCAAATTAAACCCTTGATCTTCATTCCCAAATGTTCTGCTGTCATTAAATGCCACTTCCAGGACATCAGCTCTATTTGTTATTTCTTTTTGTTTTGTTTTGTTTTGGGCTTTTTTTTTTTTTTAAAGATCTTATTTATTATTTCCAGAGAGAGAGTGGGACAGAGAGGGAGAGAAACATCAATATATGGTTGTCTTTCACCTGCCTCCAGCCATGGACCTGACTGGAGACCTGGCTTGCAACCTGGTTATGTGCTCTGTCTGGGAATCGAACCAGCGACCTTTGGGTTCACAGACCAGTGCCTTATCCACTGTGCTATTAGCCAGGGTTTCTATTTGTTATTTCAATAGTCATTTGCCATCTATTTCCTTTGTAAACTGCAAGCTCCCTTCACTTAGGGTGCATATGTTTGGTGGTTTTAGTCTCAGTGCCTTGGGCAGTGGCTGATAGATCTTTGGGATTCAATAAATATTTGCTAACTGGGTTAAAATAGGGAAGCATATTAGCACAGAAACCAAAGTGAGAGGAAGTAGTGTCAGATGCCCTATAGAGATTAACAAAATTGGGTTCTAGTCCTAGGCTGCTAGTTTTCTAACTGACTTCAGGGAAGTCACTTTGCCCATCTGTAGATTGAGAGGAATTTGATGTAAATTATTTGTAGGGTCCCTTCCAAATTCTAGCATCTGATTAACATCTATTATTTACTGCCCTTAGACCAATGAAGTGGTAAGTGTACACAAATGGATTTTGTGCATAAATAAGAATGTTACTTTTTGCTTTGAAAAACTGTTTTAATGCTTGTAACAAGCTAAATAAAGAGTGGTGTTTTTTTTTAAGTTTATTTATTTTTTGAGATAGGGGAAGGGAGAGAGAAATAGAAGGAGAGAAATATCATCATAGTTTCATCTTCCGCACTCCCAATCAGGGACCTGACCCATAGCCCAGGCCTGTGCTCTGACTGGGAATAGAACCAGGGACCCTTTAGTTCACAGGCCAGCGCTCAATCCACTGAGCCACACCAGCCAGGGCAAAAGTGTCTGTTTTGTTTTGTTTTTAAAGATTTTATATTTTTAGAGGGAGAGGAAGGGAGAAAGGCAGAGAGGGAGAGAATCAATGTATGGTTGCCTTTCATCTGCCTCCAGCCACAGACCTGGCTGGAGACCTGGCTTAAACCTGGTTATGTGCCCTGGCTGGGGAATCAAACCAGCGACCTTTAGGTTCGCAGGCCGGCACCTTATCCACTGTGCCACCAGCCAGGGCAAAAGTGTCTGTTTTGATACTTAATTTTAATTTTTCTCTTTTCTTTTCCTTTTTTTTTTTTTATACTTAATTTTTTAAATTTATTATTTTTAGAGAGAGGGGAAAGGAGAGAGGCAGAGAGGAAGAGAGAGATCAATGTATGGTTGCCTTTCGCCTGCCTCCAGCTACAGACCTAGCTGGAGACCTGGCTTGCAACCTCATTATGTTGCAAGCCCTGGCTGGGGAATCGAACCAGCGACCTTTGGGCTCGAAGGTCAGTGCCTTATCCACTGTGCCACCAGCCAGGGCTTTGATATTTAATTTTTATTATTTTTTATTTTTTTAAAGATTTTATTTATTTATTTATTTTAGAGAGAGTGGTAGGGAGAGAGACAGAGAGGGAGACAGACATCAATGTATGGTTGCCTTTCACCTGCCTCCAGCCAAGGACCTGGTTGGAGACCTGGCTGGAGACCTGGCTTGCAACCTGGTCATGTGCCCGGCTGTGGAATGGAACCGACCTTTGGGTTTGCAGGCTGGTGCCTTATCCACGGTGCTACCTACCAGCCAGGGGATACTTAATTTTTAAATTGCATGAGGACTCAGTGAAAACTATTCATTGACTTGAACTTTCCAAAGTATTTTCACAGTCCCTGGGGATCTCATAACAACCCAAGGTGACTTGTACAACAAATAGATATCAACACACCCATTTTAAAGGTGGAAACAGGCCTATACTAACATTCTCATCCCTTTACAGGGATGGTCCACAGGGAGGTTCATAAAGAGGCTAGTATTGTTATCACTGCCTCGGTTCATGCGTTTACTCTGCAGCCCTAGGAATCATTTCCACTACTATAAAATGGAAACAATGCTAGTATTTGACTTCATGGTATTGTGGTAAGGATTAACAGTATGAAACTCAGTACATGCGAGTGATTACAGCGTCATGGAGCACTGTAAAGCGTTCTACAAGAGGCCACTTTTGGTGAAAAACTGCCTCAGTAAAACCCTTTTGACGGCATTTCCAGGGTCTCAGGGTCCCGCAGCAATCCCACTGAACCCTGCTCAGGGACTTCCCGGGCCACTGCCCCTTCCCTCTGCCTCCAGGAGGCCCAGGCCAGTGCTGGTTACCAGCTCTCTAGCCTAGTCCTCAGAGGAGGGGCGTGGCCTCATAGGGCCGGGGCGTGATCCAACCGAGAGCTGCGGCGTCGAACTTCCCTTCCCGTCTAGAGCCCTCCAATCCGGGAGGGCAGGTCACGTGACTAGAGCGGTTTTTGCCCTCCCCTGTGCCGATACCACTTCCTTCAGCAACAGGGGGGTGATAGCTTACTCCTTTTAGGGAAGCAAAGCATTAATTTTGTCCCGTTTTACGTCGAAATATCGTGGATTAAAATATGTTCCTTGTGACAGAGCCCATCTTTACCCAAGTAGTATTTACCGTTCCGGCCGCCCCTACTAAGTAGTTGGTCTCGCCCACCCTGGCCTGGGCGCGGCGGCGACAGCCGCGTCACTGGCGGGCGGGATCCCTCCGCTCTGGGGAGAGCAGCGCTGGACGGTTGAGTTGGGGTGACTGAGGGAATCCATCCGCGTCGCCGCCGCTGCCGCTGCCGCCTCCGCCGCGGAGGAAGACAGGACCTTCCTTGCTTGCTCCTCTAGCGACCCTTGGTAGAGTCCCACCGCCACAGGTACCTCCGCTGACAAAAGGAGTCCTCACTCCCCCATCCCCAAATTCCCAGGGGGGAGCGAAACCTTTCTTCCTTCCGTCTCCCGGATCTGGCCTCTTGGGAGCGTCCGTAACTCCCCATACCTCCCCTCCCTTCCTCTGGCCTTGTCGCTTCTAAACCCGGAAGGGGAACTGCGGGACCCTCGCCCCCAATAATGCACGCCCTATCTGCACCATTAGGCACATTTTGTGTGACCCCAGATGCCACCCCGGCCCTGCCTGCTTTTTGCTCCCTGAGAAGTTGGGGGGCAAAATCAGAGCTTCCTGTAGGCCGCGTTCCGCCCCCTTCCCCCATTTCCACCTCCGTTTGCCCCTGGATAGTAAGTACCCCTCGTGTTCTCCCATTTCGCACCGCCAGCAGCATTGGTCTTGCAGAAGCCCAGAATTCTCAGAGGAAGGCAAGGCCGCGAGGCTACCCTCTCTTTCGCCACTACCCCACCCTCGATTTGGGTTCTATGTTTTCTGGCCCCATTACCCTGGAAGGGAGTCCTAACCTCAAGCCTAGCTCGCGGGATCCCCCACCCTCTGCTTCCCTTTCTTTTGGGCAAAATGGAGGTCGTAGGGGCCGGAGAGCCTGGCCCAATACGCCTCGCTGCGCGGCACTGGCCCGCGCCTTCAGCTGCCAGATCCGGGACCCTCCCTTGTCCCCACCCCTTCGCCTCGCCAGACTTGCGGAGGTGGTGGCACCCCCATTTCTCTGTGGGACCCCAGCTACTGTGTGCCCAGAATTTAAGGGACGCTAAAGGAGCCCTGGAGGGTGATGGGGACTGAGGGCTAAGAGTGGCGCCCCAGCCCCCAGCAGCTTCCTTTGGTCAGCTTGCTTCTTCCCCGGGCCTCTGGCGTTGCCACCCGTCCGGGGCTGTTGGCAGCTGGAAGGATGGGGCTTTGTCGGGAGGGGCTTCCCCTCCTTACTTTTTCTGAGGGGCATCCCCTGGCGCTGGCGCAAAGCTGAACTGAGGGGAAATGTCAGTGGGAAAGAGGAACGCCTAGGCCGGGGGGAAGTGGGAGCAGAGTGGGGGACGCCCGGATTGGCGGGGTGCAGTGTGCATGGCCAGATCACACAGGTGTCCAAAGGGGGAAGGCAGGACTCTGCGTCCTGGATCAGAGCCAGCCAGGCCACTGGGGCCCCAGCGACGAGCTCGCGGGTTGGGATCCTGGGGTGCTGAGGGCTCAGGGCCCGGTGCCCCGGGGAGAGAAGCTCTGCGCCTCAGGGCCGGGGGACCTCTCTTCGGAGCCCTAATTACTTGTGAGCAGCTCCCACGGGCTTTCTGCGGCGCGCCGGAGCGGGCAGCCTCAGCCCTGGAAGGAGCTGCGACTTGAGGCTGCCCTCCCCACCACGCTGGCCACCACCTGCCGCGGGAGGTTAATGGGGCGCAGCCGGCCCAGGGATTATCCCGGGTGAGCCGTCCCGAACCTATTAGTGCCCAATCGGCTTTTCCCAAATCCTGTAAACAGCCACCTTGGCGGGTTCTGGGGAGGAGAGGGAGGCTGGGTCGGCGGGGGCGATGGGGGCCGGGGGTGGGGTCACCCACCCTACAGGTCTTTGCCTTGGATGCGGTTGCCTTGGCAACCGGGCTAGGGTGGGGACACTTCACCAATGAGGTGCTCTCAGTCCGGGTGACGGTTGCCTAGGCAACCACACGAACCGCCCAGCCTCCCCCTCTGGTCTACTCCCCACCCGCCGCCGTCTAAGCCTGGGGGGCGTATGCGGAAGGTGTTCGGGTTGTGGGGGTGAATTTAAAGAGACACCGCCCCTTTCAAAATAAGGTGCTAGTTGGGCGGTGCCCGTGTGGGCCCGGGCAGTTGCCTGGTCTGTTTTGAAGGGACTCTTTCCCCGCCTTCACTCCACCCTCCACCCCACCCCCTCCACACCCCGCAGCAGTTCCTGTCTCTGTGTCCCGCCCAGGTTTCTGTCCAAGGGAGGGGTTTCCCCTGCGCTTCCTCTTGCACTTCCCACTCCGTTTCCGGGGGGCGGGAGGAAGATTGGGGAAGTCAGCTATTCCTAGGCCACATCTGTGCGAGAGGCACTGGATTCTGCCCTGGAGACGGACCCACGCCATCACCACCTTTCCTTTCTGCCCGGTGTTCGCCAGTTCCTGTGGGCTTCAACCCCGCCTTTCTCCCCTTCTTTGTCGTGTGGCCTTGGGCCTGACGTCAGCCCTGCAATCCCCCAGGCCTTGGGCCAGAGGCGAGGAGCTGCCTCCCCCAGCCCCCGTCCCGCGGCCCCCAGCCGCCCCCAACCCCGCCCCACGGGCCCGGCGCCATGAGTGAGCTGGAGCAACTGAGACAGGAGGCTGAGCAGCTCCGGAACCAGATCCGGGTGAGAGTCTGGTCGGCTGAGCTGGGGGTGGGGGGCTGAATTGGCAGGGCCAGGTGGCTGTGTGTGTTAGAGGTGGGGGGGCTGTTCTTTGTGTGTGGGTGTGTACCCCAACCCCTTAGTATCATCCTTTCCACTCCTCTGTTTCCTGTGTTTTCCTCTCCGCCCTCTTCCTTGTCTTCTTTCCTGCCTGTCCCTGACTAGCTCCTCTCTCTCTTACAGGATGCCCGAAAAGCATGTGGGGATTCAACACTGACCCAGGTGAGATGATTCCAGGGCTGGGCCTGGAGTTAAGGGAAGGATCAAGTGGCATACTGCTTAGTGAGCCCTGGCACCTGACCTTCCCTGACTATTCTGCCCCCACTTCCAGATCACAGCTGGGCTGGACCCAGTGGGGAGAATCCAGATGAGGACAAGGAGGACCCTCCGTGGGCACCTGGCAAAGATCTATGCCATGCACTGGGGGACAGATTCAAGGTGTGTGTGTGGTTGGGACCGGGTGTTGAGCTTTTGTGTTTGCCCTGGGGCTAAGTTTATATAGCAGGCAGAATTGGGGCAGTGAGGAGGGGCAGCCTTGCAGGTCAGGGGAGATGAATAAGATGCCCATGCTGCTGAGTATGTTTGGGAAGACTAGGACTTCAAGGTATCCCCAGGGGACCAGAAAGAGGGCCATATTGACAGGAACTTCTGGGTTGCCACTGGGAGTTGTTTCAGAAGGGCCTCCCGCCAGATGGGGCACTGGTAAGGGTAGCCCTTCCTCCAGAGGGGACTTCATATCCTGAACCCTATGCCTGTCCCCTGCCACCCTCTAACAGGCTGCTGGTCAGCGCCTCCCAGGATGGGAAGCTCATCATCTGGGACAGCTATACCACCAACAAGGTAGAGGTGATACCTGAGGCTGGATGGGGCTGGGCTGCAGGCCCTGCCTGGTTGGCTCTGACCCTGGGCACTGTCCCTCCTCCCTAGGTCCATGCCATCCCACTGCGCTCCTCCTGGGTCATGACCTGTGCTTACGCACCCTCAGGGAACTTTGTGGCCTGTGGGGGGTTGGACAACATCTGCTCCATCTACAGCCTCAAGACCCGTGAGGGCAATGTCAGGGTCAGCCGGGAGCTGCCTGGCCATACTGGTGAGAGGGGCCTGATTGGGCCCAGATGCTATTGGTGGGGGATGGCTGCGCTGCCCTTATGAGACTCTGCTGACCAGCCCCTTTCCTCAGGGTACCTGTCATGCTGCCGCTTCCTGGATGACAACCAAATCATCACCAGCTCTGGGGATACCACCTGGTAAGGCCTGGCCAGGGATAGGCAGTTAGGATTTACCCACACTTCCTGAGGGACCACTGCCTCAGTGCTCAGCATGTAGTGCATACCCTCAGCAAGTGAGGGCAGAGCTCTCATACTGCATACCTACCCTCCTCCTGGGAGGAAGGAGATAAGGGTAGGCCTCTGTGACTCAGTGGCTCCTGGTTCCCCTTCCATGGAGGTTCTTAGGGCTGGGCTCACATGGTGAAGTAGGGAGGGTAGGGAGGCAGAGAGTTGGCATCCTGTCTGATCTTTTCCTTCTTCCTGTCACCTTTCTAGTGCCCTCTGGGACATTGAGACAGGCCAGCAGACTGTGGGTTTTGCTGGACACAGTGGGGATGTCATGTCCTTGTCACTGGCCCCCGATGGCCGCACCTTTGTGTCAGGTGCCTGTGATGCCTCTATCAAGCTGTGGGATGTGCGAGATTCAATGTGCAGACAGACCTTCATTGGCCATGAGTCTGACATCAATGCTGTGGCTGTAAGTTCTGGGCAGGCTGGGCTGGCCTATCTGCCAGGCTCCTGGTCCTGCTCTGTGTCCTTATTCTACTCTGGTTGTGTCCTATAGTTCTTCCCCAATGGCTATGCCTTCACTACGGGCTCTGATGATGCCACGTGCCGCCTCTTTGACCTGCGGGCAGACCAGGAGCTCCTCATGTATTCTCACGACAACATCATCTGTGGCATCACCTCTGTTGCCTTCTCTCGCAGTGGCCGGCTGCTGCTTGCTGGCTATGATGACTTCAACTGCAACATCTGGGATGCCATGAAGGGTGACCGTGCAGGTGAGATCTGGGTGCTGGATGAGGGCAGGTGAGGACTTGGAACTCAGGCCAGGTTAGTTGTAATATACCCTTTCCTCCCTCACAGGTGTCCTCGCTGGCCACGACAACCGTGTGAGCTGTCTCGGGGTCACTGATGATGGCATGGCTGTGGCCACGGGCTCCTGGGACTCCTTCCTCAAGATCTGGAACTAATAGCCCCAACCCCAACTGGGCCCAGCCAGGAGGGGCCTTGCCCGTGCCCACACTACAGGCCGGGAGCTTTGGGGCTAGGGGCACATGAGCTTCCCTCCCCTGGCCACAGGGCCTTGGGTCCCTGCTCCCCTATCCAGGTTTGGTTCCTCCCGGGGCCCCCACTGTGGAAATAAAAGATGGGGATTGAATTGGGGAAGAAGGGCAGAAAGCCTTCTTCCTCCTTTTGCTGCCCTGGGGTCAGGGCCTCATCCCCCTGGAGGGTCAGAGGCAGGAGATGGGAACTCCAGGGGTTGGCTTTTTTAAAACTGGTTTTATTTTAATTTTTATTATATTTTCAGTTTTTCCATAAAGGAACCAATTCCAACTCTGTACCTGGTTGCTCTGCTTGCTTGTGTCTTCCTCACTTCGGGAAGGGTGTATCAGCTGCAGGGTGTGAGGTCCTACCAAGTAAGGGGCCAGAGGAAATCTGCAGACCAAAGCTAGTCATAGGCAGGACTTTGGCCCATAAGGGATCTAGTTAGTTGTTCTTCATAAAAACACAGCCCTTCATTCTGACTACCAACCACTCCTACCTGCAGTTTTTGAGTTCCCAGTTCTGAACTCTTCTCCCCTGCCCCCAAGAAAAGATGCAGAGGCAGAAGGGAACACACACCAAGTTTTATTGGGGGAGGGGATATTTACAAGGGCAGGGAAGAGGGAGGAGTAACAGGATGGAGGAAATTGTGGGTACAAGGCAAACAAGGGGATACAGAAGGCCCCTGTATCCACCCCAGCCCCAGGAAGGGCAGGAGAGCAGCTGGGGCCCAGGGAGATGGGCTGGGAAGGGAGAGCAATGAGCGCTGAGTCCCTGGGCTTTGGGGCTCAGGGGCTTGTAAACATTGACCACTCTCAGAAGGGGATAGGGTGGGAGAGGGCTCCCCCTACACTTCCTCACAGGGTTAAGGCCTCTCCAGGCTCAAGGGCCCCCTAAGTTCAGTCTCTAGCTGGAGGGGAAGGGGAGGAAGAGAAGGGAAGTGTCATCTCCCCCTCCCCCTGCATTGGCTGCGGCAGGGGTGGGGACAATTACATTCAGTCACAACAGTACTTCCCCCCACACCTCTAATGCCGCCAATACTGGCGCGAGGAAAGGGGGAGCTGGGGGGCCAGCAGCAGCAAGACATTTTCCCCTGGCCCATCACCCCCTTATTGCTTTAGAGAGAATATTGTCTTTTCACTGACTCTAACACTGTTGAAACCTGGGAGAAGCAGGTGGAGGGAATTCCTCCACCACTCCCAGGCCAGCTTTTTCCCCCAACACTGACCCAGTTGCCACTTTGGTGCAAAAACTAAAACAAAAACAAAAAAAAAAAAATGTGGTCTCTCTGGGGATGATGGATGGGGAAAGAAAACTGGGGCCACTCCCCATTTCCCCAGGGCAGAAAGGAGAAATACATTCATGGAGGGGAGGCAGTGGCAGAATCCTGCCCTAATACTGCGCTCTGAGCAGTGAGGTCAACAGAAGTTGGATGAAAAACCCAAAAGATACAACAAACTTTAAAAAAACACACACACACACAAATGGGAGACAAACCTAGGCAGGTGATAAGGGACAAGCCAGTGAGTAGAAGGACCATCTCCCCCAACTTAGAGAGAGATACTTCTATTCTCGACTACCCCAGCCCTACCTTACTTAACATTAAAAATATCAGGGGAGCAGGTAAGAGAGGTCACTCACTCCTCTCCAGTTTGGTCAATGAAGGGGTCAGGGCAGAGCTGGGTGGTCCACATCCCACACAGCCAGCTGTGCAGCAGCAGGGCTCCCTTCTGACAGCCCCACACTGCAAAATGAAGCTCCAAGCTGCCCATTCCCTTGGCCTCCTGGGCCTCCTCTCACCCCCTTCACAGGAGAAGTCTTTATGTGGTGCCTCTCCAGCTCCTGAAGGAACCGCTCTTCCCCCACACCTCAGGGGCAGCAGGGGCTCGTGGCCCAAGGAATACATTCATGTGGCAAGGCAGGGAGCTGGGTCTTTCTGCTTCACACCCAGTCCCCTCAATGGCAGTGGTGGGGGGAAGCCCCTCACCAGGACCAGAGTGGAAGTTCTGCTGCACTGACAGCCAGATGAGGTTGGCACCAGCTGGCCCTCTGCCATCAACCCCGTCTGCCACCTAGGGAGGGGAGGTGGCCTGGCCCATTTGTGCAACTTTCCCCCAAAGCAGCAAAGCCAAGGGGCTCCTTTGGCCCCGACCCCGGACACCTCTGCCACAGTCATAGCAACAAGGGGGCCTTTCACAGCAGTCCGGCCGGTGGGGCTGAGAGGTCCTCGATGTGCAAACTGCTGGCACCCCAGCTTCCAGTTACCCCAATGGCCCACCTGGCAGGGCAGGAAGGGTAAGTGCAGCCTTGGGGGCCAGGCAGGACAGATCGGTGGGGCCATGTCCCCACTGCCCCAAAATAACAGTGTGTTTTTTTCTTTCAGCCTAACCATTTTTTTTTTTCATTGTTTTTCGTTTTTCTTAAAAAACAAAACCAAAAACTCTGTGGACCTTATGTTGTCACCCCTGCAACCCCCAGAGGGGAAAGGGGTGCTTAGAGTCTAGTTTTTAACAATATTTTTTTGTCTCTCCTAACGTTTTCTTCAATGTTCTTTAAAATTTTTTTAAAAGGAAAAAAAACCCTTCTCCCCAGTCTATTAAAGTGCCTCGTGGTGGGTGAGTTAAGGTGCATCGTGTGGTTTGTAACAAGTGCTGGGGACCCTGCCCCTGCTTCCTCGTATGCTCCTGACTGGGAGCCTGCAGGCTGGGAACCCAAGGGTCCAAGCTGCTGCTGTTGCCCCTGGCCTACAGCCCAGGGGAGCTGGTAGGATGGGCTGGTCAGTAGTCATCCACGCTCTCGATCTCACCAGAAGGTCCATGTAGGGAGTACCCTGAAGCCAGAAGAAGCTGGGTTTGAGCTCTCTCACCTACAGGTGTTGGCTCCATGCCGAGGAAAGAGCCTCCTCGCTGGTCCCACCCCAAAAACGTACCCAAGATGCTGGGGTCTGAGTGCAGCATTAGCGCGCGTCTCTTGGCCTTGCTGCCCTCTCCAGGGCCGAGTTTGGTGCTGTGGTTGGTTTGAAAGGTGGTCTGCAAAGATCCACTGCTCAACCAAGCCTCCTGCCAGGCAGCAAAAATTGACTGAGAGTCAGGAGAGTGTTGAGTGACCTTATCCTCACTTGCAGGGGATGTAAAACCTCACCTGCTGCTGCTGCTGCCTTTGTTGGCTGGCTTTTTGCTTAGCCCTTCGCTCCAGGAATTGTTTGGCAAATTCTTTGGCTTCCAGCGTGTCCCCCAAGCAGGAACGAATATAATCATGAACATCATAGGGGGATTCCACCTCCTTGAGGATCGCTACAGCCATGGGCACTATAAAGTAGGATGGTAGCTGTCAGGGCCTACCTGAAATCATCTGGCACCCTGGCCCAGCCGAGACTCCCAGGGTCTGCCACCTATATATACCATCCAGGCTGCCCGTGGTGCTCAGTGTGTGCAGCATCTGCTCACACCACTGGGTGAAGCCATCCTGGGGCCTGGGTATGCCCTGTAACAGCTTCAGCAGCTTCTCTTCCTCCTCTGTCTTTTTGCGCACAGGCCGACCTGACAGGTGGCTGTACGAATCACTAAATGGGATGAAGATGGATCAGAGGTAAGAGATCAGTTCAGCTGTTCCACATCCTTCCATCCTGGCCCCAGCCCAGACACCGCAGGCCTCAGCACCCACCTGAGAGAAGGGCTGCTCCGGCTATTCTTCAGGCCCAAGCTTCGGGCCAGGCTCCCGCTGCTCTTGAGGGTGTCCTCCCAAAGCCCCAGGCCGACACTGCTGCCCCCACTCTTGTCGGGCCCGCCCCACAGTGGCCCAGACTCAGACACCCACTGGTTCTGGGGGGCTGCGCCCAGGCCCCCAAGCTGGTACAGATGGCAGGAAGTCAGGGTGGCCCAAATAGGGACACATAATCAAGAAAGCTAATGGGGAGGCTTATGTGTCAAAGGGGGGACAAAGTAAGGACCACACAGGGGAGATCCTTCAGTCCAATATGGATCAGTGCACCCCACCCCACTCCCAGGCCACCCTGATAGAAGGGGTTCCTGAGGGCCCAAATGTTGCAAGTCAATCAGGGAAGGGCCCAGCTTGCTCACCACACGGTGGTTGGGGGCCTGAGCCCGTGATGGCTCCCGAGGTGGAGGCTGCTTATGCAGCTGTCGCTCGCCCTCCAACTGAAGCTCCAGCAGCGTCTTCATGGACAGTCCTTGCTTGGCCAGGCCGGCCCACAGTGGGGGTGGGGAGCTGGGTGCAGGGGGCACTGGGACTGTGGCCACTGCCTGCTGCTGCTGCTGCTGAAGCAGCTTCAGCAGTAGCTCCTGTTGCCGCACCTGAACCACAGAGACTGTGAGGGCCAGCAATTGGGCACCAAGCTCATGTCAAGCTGGCTGAGGGCTCAGCTGGGTACCCACCTGCTTGCGCCGAAACAACTCCTCTTCCTCCTGCCGCCGCTTCTGCTCCTCCTGCTGCTGCTGCTGCTGGCGACGCTTCTCCTCCCGGCGCTTGCGCTCCTCCTCCTCCCGCTTCACCCTGAGCTCCACTTCTCTGCGCTCTTGGAACTGACAGTCAACCAGATCAGATATCCCACATGGGGGCACCCTGACTTTCGTATCAGCCCAGCCCTTGACACCAAGGACTCTAGACCCAAGATGCCTACTCACTTTATGTTGCAGCTGGAGTTGTTCTAGAATTGGACCCTGAGTCGAAGAATTAATTGGTATGTCCCAAAGACTGGCCTCACCGCCTACGGGAGGCAAAGGCAGCTGCAGGAGGGAGCTGAGGCCCCCTGGACTGGAACAGCCCGAGGCAGAGTTGCAGCCCTGTGGTCCCTACTCCCCCACAAATGGCTGGGCTGGCCACATACCTGACTGTGATGAGGCTGAGGTATGTATGTCCCAAAGGGAGCCTGAATCTGGTACCGACAAGGACCGGTTCATCGTCGGAAGCAGGTTCTGGTCCCCACCTCTGAGGAGCAAAGCACTGATTCTCAGCACCCTAAACCCATTGTCAGGCTGCTCCATCTTCTGACTTTACATATTCTGAGGGCTCATACATGCAGCCAAGTAATGACTGTGATATGACAGACAGACAGCAGCCCACAGACCTGGGAGGTTTGAGAGCTTGGAGCTGCTGCAGGAAGGCGGTAAGCTGCTGCTGCTGCGGTGGCGTCAGGTCCCCCAGAGCCGCCTTTTCCCGGAGCCCACACTGCTGGAGGGGGCGGCTGTGGACGGAAAACAGGTATAAGGGGACCACCCATGTAGCCAATATCCATCTCTATTTATAGGTCCTTCTAGGCCCCTATACCTATTGACCAGCTGAAGAAACTGCTGGTGCTGCAGCTGCTGGTACAAGGCCGCCGCTGCCAGCTCCTGTTGCTTCTTCAGCCGCTCCTGGTCCATGTTTCCCTGAGTAAGGGTGAGAGTATACCAGCATCTGACTTTGTCATGCTCCACACACCTTGGCATGACATCCATCAGGCTCCTGTCTCCCCTCCCTGCCCTGCCCAAAGGTAGGGATGCTCACCAGCAGTGGGGGTGGTGAGGGGCCTGGGGCAAAGGGCACACGACCCCACATCTTGATCACCTCACCCAGTGGCTGGAAGCCCTCATCACAGCCACGCTTCACAAGTAGGGCCATGGAGAAATAGCCCGCCTGAAACCATTCTGCCATCTCCTGTGTTGTGAAGGGGCCTGGACCAAGGGAACAGGGGCTCTGATTAGTAAGGTGTGCAAAGAAGCCCTGAAAGAGAATGATGGTGTGCCCTTGCCCCTAGCAGTTCTCTTGCATGGCTCCCACTCCCCATGGGCACCTTGGATCTCTCCCTGTGGGTCCTTGTAGAACCACTTCCGGGCCGCACCATGGCTGAGTGGGAGAGCAGTGGCAGCTGCAGAGTGGCGCAGTCCCTGGGCCTGCATGGCAGCTGTGAATTGCTCCTCCTCCAGGGAGCTGTCCTGCAAGGATGCCACAAGCTTCTCTGCCTCCTGGGAGTCCAGGGAAAGAGGAAAGGCTCAACTGCCCAATCACAGCAACAGCAGGAGAGGGATGGGGCTAAGGTCAGGCTGGGGTGAACTGAATGCTAAGCTGGATGCAGTGGGACAAATGGGGAAGAGCTTGGTACCCCCCAGGCAGACAAACAATGATTTCCTGGCCCCCTGTAGGGGAGGACCCCTACAGCCTTCTTAGGCCCTCTGTCCCCACCCAACCTGCTGTAGGTGCTTCAAGCCTTCATCATCTTCCAGATCTCCAGGAGGACCAGGGGGTGAGCCCACCCCAGGATTCAGCTGTACTGCCCTCAAATCATCTCCTGAGAGCAAAGACAGGAACGTAGAATTAGGGGAGGGGGGTCCAGAGAAGGCACAGGACAGTCTCCTATTTAACCTCATTACAGAAAAACAGGCTCTACCCTAGCCCCTACACAAATACTCCATGCACCTTTAGAGAAAAGGAAGCCCTCCCTCTGGCTACCTTCGGCAACTGGCAGATCTTTCTCCACAGCATCACCTCCTTCCCCGTTAGTGCCCCAGAGTGGGCCCAAAGCAGCCAGCGGGGATGAAGAGCTAGACTTCTCCTCTGTAGGCGGTAGTGGGGTCAGTTCCTTCCCATCTGAAAAAGAAGGGTAATTATCCAAATTTAAAACCACAGAGCTAAAAGGCTTTAAAAAATGATTTAGCATAAACCCTCCATTTGTGGCCAGATTTTGGGCCTCTGGGTATTAAATCCACCCACTTAACTTCGGTCAACTCAAGTAATATTCAATGACTCAACACCACAAACCCCACTTTGCACACTTACTCTTCTGCCCCTACAACATTGGACCCCAGCATATGTGTCCACAGCACTGTCCAGGGGTATATGCAAAATACCATTTTTTTTTTTTTTTTCCAATGTATGGTTGCTTTTCACCTGCCTCCAGCCACAGACCTGACTGGAGACCTGGTTTGCAACCTGGTTATGTGCCCTGGCTGGGGAATCGAACCTGCGACCTTTGGGTTCGCAGGCCGGCACCTTACCCACTGTGCTACCAGCCAGGGCTCAAAATACCATTTTTATAGCTTCTTCAAAGGATTTGCAAAGGTCACTTTGATAAGACAACCCTATTGTTTCCAGGTTCTTCCCCACACCTGTATTTGCTTTCCCTGAGTTTCTAAGCAGCCTTCTCCTACAGGTGAATGGACAGCCTGTACCCAGCCTGATGAGGGAACCCTCTGCCCACCTGGTCCAGCTCTAGGCCTTCTTACCCAATTCCTGCAGGCTTACCTGCCTCAGGCCCCTCCTCATCCAGCCCTTCGGAAGGCTCTTCCTCTTCTTCTTCCAGACCTTGGAAGTCAAGCTCCTGCTCCTCAGGAATAGGCTCCTTGGGGCCCTTCTGCATGGGATCAGGGATACAAGGGGAGGTGAGGGGCAGAAGATAAAACAGGCAGGAACAGGAGGACCCCATCAAGGTAGTTCCCACCAACCTCTAATAAAAATCTTCCCCTTATCTCATGGAAGGATACCTTAAGAGGCAAGAAGGCTCCAGAGGCATCAAAGGTGCCCATTTCTTCATCCTCATCATCTAGGCACCACTCTGGGAGCCCATCCTTGTCATCATCAAAGCCATCAGGCCCTCGGCACCTCCGGAGGTGAGAGCTGCCCCCACCACCCCGTCCCTCCTCTTCACACCCTCCTCGGTCCCCTCGCAAATCAAATTCAAACTTGCGACGTCGGTCCCCGTGTTCCCGCCAACCAGCAGAGCGGGGGCCACCATCTGGGCAGGAAAGGTCAGAAAAGGAGAATCAGTATTCCAACTGAGCCATAGGCTCCTCTTCTGCTAATCCCCAAATCCCTGGGGCCCCTGGCATTTCCAGGACTGCTCCTCCATACACTTCACTCCCAAACACTTTTAGCCCCCTCCTCCTGGCATGAAAGCCTTCTGCATGAGATGTTCTTGTTGTTCCCCACCCCATCCCCCTACAACACTCATCTGGCCCCAATCTCACCAGGGCTGGCTGAACGCCAGCGGTCACCATCTCGCCGAGGTCCTGCCCCAATTCTCCAGCTGCCCTCCTCTTCTTCCTCTTGCTCTTCCCGGAGAGAACGCCAGTTCTCACTATCTGAGCGGGCATGTTCCTTCCTTGGACAAGCCCCTCCATCCTCAAACCCGGATCGTGCTTGGAATGGGGGAAAACATAAGTGGGGGAAAACACAGTCAACAGAGTGCCAGCCATAGTCTCTGGAAGACTATTTCTATAATCCTCACTGATAAAGAGGAGCCTAGCTCCAGATCCTCCTGCCCTCCTCCTACCCCTTATCCAGGGAACGTCCCCCTCAACAGGTCCATCCATTTCAGTCTCCCCGCCCCCCAACAATGACCTTTAGGGCCTGGCACCTCCCCCACCACTGTCCATACCTCCGTCTCTCCTGGCTGACTTCTCAAACCGTCTCTCGCCTCTGCAGGACAGAATGATATTGGTAAAGGAAGACAGCTTCATCTCCCTGACCTTTGAGGTCTCCACACACCTGTCTATTCTGCCCTGAGAAAAGTGGAGGGAGGGGTGGGGAAGGGAGACCAGAAAAGTCAGACCTGGGAGAGAGCTGAGAGAATCAGAAGGAAAGAGCAGTGCCACAGGGGTAAGAGGGCAGAGAAAGTGATCTCTGACCAAGGCTTATTTGGTTGGTCTCCCACTGCTCTCTAATGACAAAGATGCAAGCCTTTCTTCATGGGACCCTGGATCCTAACCCTCGAACTTCTCTCTGTTCTGTCTCTATGCCATTTCCTTCCAGCCTGCACCTGTCATCCCAACTCTGGCTACGCTGGATCTCCCGGGGGTTTCGACCAAAGGCCCCATCGCCTTCTTCAATGCTTCTTTGGTAAAAGCAACTGTCACCACGGCCACGGCCTGGAAACAAAATGGGATGCACATGGGAAACTTGTCGGATCCCCGCAAACACCTTCAAGACCACAGCCCCACCCGCTCACTCTTGCCCCAGAATATATTATCACACCCCTACCTCGGCTCCGTGTGCTGCCCCTGCCACGGGAGGTGCCGCCTGGGGTGGGGGCAGCCCCTTTCCCCATCAGCCTCAGCACAGCCACACTGTTCACTGACAGGGAGAAGTTTCTCTGAGGAGGGAGTCAGGGGTGGGAGTGAGAACCCAGGTACCTGACTGTCCCCATCCTGTCCAAAACTGCATCTTCCACCATCTGTCTTCCCAATCCAGCTCCCCTCCAGGATGGAGCCCCAGTGTCCCAGCCCACAGCTAACTCAGCTCTGTCCCACCTGCTCCTCCTCAGTCAGAGGCTCCAGCGCCAGGGGCTGCAGCGGCTCTTCCTGTAGCACCGCAGCAAATTCCTTGTCCTGCAGCTCATCGGGGACCTGACAATCAGGGCAGGAGGGCCAAGATACCATATGCTTCTGGGACCTCTCCTCTAAGGCCGGATAGGCAATTAGGCCACATATCCCACCTACACCTGCTCCTCACCTTGTTCTCCTTGATGTAGAGAGCCAGCATCTCCTCTCGCCCGTATCGATAGTCAGCCAGCTTGTATTTGGGCATGGCAGGGGATGGGGGTGGGGAGGCCACGCTGCCACCACTAGAAAGAGCCCTCAGCCTAGAAGAGGGACACAGGAAAGGAAAAAGACAGGAATCTGAGCAGCCCTATTCTTCCTGGATTCCCCACACCACCCACATCTAACTTACCACTCAGGCCCAAAGTTGAGGGTCTCTGCTGCCATTGTGGAACTGGGTGTACCCTAGAGGTGGAAGATGAGCAGGGGTGGAGGGACTTAAAGAGTTCACTCTCCAAACACCTGTGGAGGCACAGAGTACACTGGACTTAGAGACAGCACATCCAGACAACACTGAGAAGATAAAAAATAGGTCCCCACTATGGTGGGCATAGTAACAGACTCTAAAAGGACTTACCTAAACCAGCCACGTGCCACTCACACCATGAATTAATCAGTCACAACAGAAGACCTAGGGGAAAGAGGGCAGCTAGAGCCCCTTCTGTTTCTGCAAGTGTAACCCCCCTTAACTCAGGCCCACCTGGCAGCCTTACTCCGGCAACAGGTAGAGTGGAGACCAGACTCTCTTCAGGCAGGAGCCTATGCTGGAATGAACAGGGCCCCCAAACTACTGGACACTCGTCTGACTGCAGTGGTGCCCAGGGAGGGACTTTCACATCTGGGAAAAATCCTTAATGAGAGGGGAGGGGAAGAAAGTGCATTAAATGAATGGGTCAGATAGGTCTCCCTTCTTTGAGCCCTCCTCTGTCCTGCATAACAGTGACCATAGCCCCTGTTCCTCCTCATCTCTGTCCCTCTACATGTTCAGGCTCATGAGCAAAGCCTGACTGAGGTGCTGAAGATGGGCACAGAAATGCCAGGAACCTCTCAAGGTCTCAGCACATGATAAAGCATTCAATAACAGGATACTTAAGGCTTTTGTGGACATTCAGGACAAAGATAAAAACAAACAAAAAAATAACGCCACTAAAATCACAAACAAGCTCTGGCTGTTGGCACAGTGGATAAGGTACCAGCCTGCGAACCCAAAGGTCGATGGTTCGATTCCCCAGCCAGGGCACATAACCAGGTTGCAAGCCAGGTCTCCAGCCAGGTCTGTAGCTGGAGGCAGGTGAAAAGCAACCATACATTGATGTCTCTCTCCCTCTCTGCCTCTCTCCCTTCCCCTCTCTCTAAAAATAATGAATAATTTTTTTTTTTTAAATCACAAACGTTCCAGAGATCAGAGCTGGATGCTTGGGGGCTAGAATCAGTTTTGAGAGAAACTTAGTACAAGGGGAATGGAGATGGGGATGCTATTCCAGGAACAAAGACAAGGCACACTTTGAAGGCTACACATAGGCAAGTCCAGTCAGTGTACCCATGGGCAGATTTACCAAACAGGAACCAAAACCCAAACTCCTTTCCTGGGATCAGGAAGAGCCCAAGCCCAAGTAAAATGAGATAAGAAGGAAGCAAAGTTATGATCATGAAGACTGGGAAGAAGCCTTCTCACCATAAAGTACAATTAAGAACAGAGATACTGAGGCTGACAGAAGTGGCAGCGTTGGCAGTGGCCTGTCCCTCTAAGAACCAGAAGAGGTGGCTCTCAAGAGGCAGCTCATCCCTGGCAGTTCTAGGCAAGCAGGGTCTCAGGGGACTGCACAAGGGTTCCTTCACTGGTTGGGGTGGAAGCTGGACCGGAGCACCTCCACAGTGGCCATCAACTCCAAGGTTCCACAACTGTGGGAAGGAAGAAGAAGGGTTTCTATCAGAGGGGTCAAGAGGCAGAGGCTCTCTCACCTATAGCAGAAGACAACGCAACACTCCAGGACAGAAACAGGACCCACTCGTAGAATCCCAGCATCCTAAAATGAAATGGAACTTCTGAAACCAGTTAGAATAGGGCTGATTTCCCTCAGCATGAACATCTCTTCTACAACTGCTCTGGCTAGATATTCCTGGTGATGGAATATAACATGGCACACACGGCCACCAGAAGATACCAGAAGATCTCTTGAAAAGCTCTTCCCTTCATGGGAAGCTATCATATACAGAAGTCTTCCCCATGCCAAAAAAAAGTACCTCAGGCCTAGCTGGTGGCACGGTGGATAAGGCACCAGCCTGCAAACCCAAAGGTCGCTGGTTCGATTCCCAGCCAGGGCACATAACCAGGTTGCAAGCCAGGTCTCCAGCCAGGTCCTTAGCTGGAGGAAGGTGTAAGGCAACCATACACTGATGTTTCTCTCCCTCTCCCCCTTCCCCTCTCTCTAAAAATAATAAAATCTTTAAAAAATAAAAACCAAAAACCTCAAATTCCTTCCAACAAACCTCAAGAATGGTTGTTCTGAACCTCCTCCAAGTTCACTCCAGAAAAGCCCATCTTTTAGAGAACAAGGGAGTCCTGCACCATGAGAGGTTGCTATGGGGAGAGGGGAATTGAAAAGGAGTAACTCACCCTCCCACCCTGCCAGGGAGTGGCAAAGGTGGCACTCCTTGGTGCTTTCCACAGCTGGCCTTTGCCTTTCTGTCCTGGTTGCAAGGAGTGAAGTGAGGAAAAGTAGCTCCCAGTATGAGCAGGAAAACTGCAGAGGCAAAAATAGAAGGCATTCAGGGGTTGGGGTAGGGAATGCAGGAATAGCTGGAAAAAAAGGCTAAAGCTTCAGGTGGGCTGGGCAGGAGGGCCTGGTCCCAGAGCTTGTGGCCCTTCCTTACAAAGCAGCACACATGCCTCCCACGATTCCCAACCCTCTAGGCAGATATGCGTCTTTCCACATGGATCCTTGAAGCTAGCAATTCTCAACTCAGGGCAAGGGGCACTCTGCTCTCTGGAAGACATTTGATAAAATCTGGAGATGTATTTGGTTGGTATGATGGGGAGATACTACTGGCATCTAAAGGCCAGGAATGCTGCTAAACATCCTACAATGTGAGCCCTGGCTGGTGGCACAGTGGATAAGGCACCAGCCTGCAAAACCAAAAGTTGCTGGTTCAATTCCCAGCCAGGGCACATAACCAGGTTGCAAGCCAGGTCTCCAGCCAGGCCTGTAACTGGAGGCAGGTGAAAGCCAATGATACACTGATGTCTCTCTCCCACTCTGCCTCCCACCCTCCCCTCTTTCTAATAATAAAAAATAAAATCTTTTTAAAAACTTTTTAAAAATAAAGTTTATGAATTGTTAATTTTTTTTTTAATCCTACAATGTGTAGAACAGTCCTCCACAACAGAGAATTATCTGGACCAAAATGTCAATATTGCCATTTGACATTTTGGGCCAGATAGTCTGGTGCTGAGAAACCCTCCTTGACACCATGTGCAGAAATAAACACCTATTCTCTGTTTATGGAGCAGAATTTTAAAAAGGTATGAGAAACCAAATTTACTACAGTTCATTCTCCCCTCTGAAGAGCAAGGAAGTAATTCCCTAATTATACTATTCAATGAGAGAAATCTGAAACCCTGCAAGGAGTAAACTCCTTGGGAAAAGACTAAAGTAAAAAAACAAAACAAAAAAAAACCTGTCCTAAGTTTCTCTATTACAAACTCTCAAAACCAAGTGTTAGGATTCTTTTCCAGTGAAGGAAAAAGGGTGGGAGTCAGCAGGCAGAGGAGTAGGAAAACAGCCTCTCCTCACAGGTTCATTCTAGCTTAGCCCTCACCCCTTGCCCTGTCTGTCCTCAGCATCTGCCTCATACACTAGCTCCTCTTCCTCAGTAATACCCTCTCCCCTCACTCCCCTGGCATCCGAATCATTGATATTAAAAGGCTGCCCCCTGCCGGAGTCAAGAAGACATGACACACACTTGTCCTGGGCGCTCACAACAGGCTTGAAGGGGGAACAGGAGGGGAGCCTGCTCTCTAGGGGGTCAGAACTCAGGGTAGAAGGTAAAAGATTCAGAGGATAGGTGGTCCCAGTACACACTAAGTTAAGAACATTATTTCCTCATTCCGTCATCCCTAAAATTAGCCCACTCCAGAGCAGTGTGCCTTGGCACAGAAAAGTATCACTGTTAACAGAAGTAGGATACCAAATTCCCCAACATTTAAGCAACTGCCCAGCCCCAAGCCTGTAGTGGGTGACTCTGCCCTTTTTTCAAGATGGAAAAGATTCTCTCTGCATGGTAGATGAGAACTCAGGGGCTTAAAAAGTAATACAAGCCGAATCCTCTTGGTTGGTCTATTCCAGCTCTCTACTCCCTGAGCCATCCTGACAAATGCTGTCCCTTAGCATGCCTACTAGTTAACATTTTTCAAAGCACTTCCACACTTTAAACTCATTTGATCCCTTCTGCCCACTTGCCCAGTCTTGGGCTCCAGCCAGGGAAATCAAGGAAGAAAGGTTGCAGCTGCCCCAGCAGGGTACTAAGAGGTCCCTAGACTCTATCCAGACTCCAAAAAGGGCAAGCAAGCAACAGGAACCACCCCAAACTCTCAAACATACTTTGTGAGTTTTAAGCCATTTTAAATTTGTCATATTTTTAAAAATCTTTTATATAGCTGCTTCTTCTCGCTTTCTCTGCTCCAAGGTGGGCTATTTTTCCTACTCCAAACTCCCAACTAAAGACATAAACAGGAGAGCAAATTGGGGTCCGTGAATCCATCCCATGACACAGAATACTAAATTATTCCCTGGCTGAAAAAGCCAGGTCAGGGGTCTAAGAACACAACTCAATTGATTGTAATCACCATATGGTACCTGGTCTACAGGCCATGGCAGCAACACAAAGTCCAGCTCTGCTAGACATGCTAGACCTACAATGTAGAAAATAAAAACGAGAGCTGGAGAGAGGGTAGGTGGCATGGGGCTGCACAGGATACAGAACAGATGAAGGAACCAGAAAACAAATTCCGCCACACACTGTAAGCGGCAAAGGGGACCCGCCTGTTGGTGCCCATGGTGTTGAAATTGCAGAGGGAAGTTGGGGGCTGCAGGTGGGGAGCTAAGTTGCAACTGGCATGTGAGCTTGAAGGGGCAGCAGAAAGGGTGTGTAAAGGCTGATGATCTTTGGAAAAGCAGCACTCGGAAGCAGGAGGGGAATAAGACTTGGGTGGCTGGAGGAAAAGCAGCAGCCAACAAGTATTGATTTAGCATCTCCCAGGGCTGGCATTATGATGGGCCAGACTTGAAAGCTTACTGGGAATTCCAGCAATGACTGGATAAGAGGTGCGATATGAGGTTTCCTTCAAGTTAAGTTGGGGGTGGGGGAGGCAAAGTGTGAGAGGGGCCGTAGTGGAGTAGCTGCATCAGGGGAGATGGACTGGGAAGGGCCCAGCCCGGCAAAAGAAAAGACTGACGGTTTCACACCGCCAGGCAACCAGGAGGAGGAAGGAGACCCCGATGACCAAGCATTAGTGTTGCTAGCTGAAAGTAAATTCAGGTGAAGACCCAGTAGAGCGGCTCTGGTTATGGCTTCCACGTTTACCCCAGTCGTGCAATGCTTGCACTTTAAGACACGCTGGGCCCAGCTAATTCCAACAAGAACCCGGAGGCACGTTGAGGACTCTCCGGGGTGCACTGGGCATTCGGGTCGGGGGCCCCTGAGCGGACCTAGCGCAGGATGCTGGCAGGGGGGAGACCTGAGAACCCTGGCGGGGGTTTCAGAGGGATCCCAGCACGACCGTTAGGAGTGCGGGGGTGGTAAGGAGGCGGGCCAACCGGGAGGACAGCGTGTCCTTCAGGGAGGGGCGCCAGGTGCGTGGGGCGAGAGCGGCTGCCCCCCGAGAGAGACAGCGGCACTGGAGGCCGCACCGGGGGAGGGGCCGACCCCAGGGCCGGGAGGCGGACACACCGGGTGGCAACAGCCTCTGGAGGAGCCAGGGGAGGGCCCTGCCGGTGGCCCGCGCTCTGGCTCTGGCTCTTGCAGGCTCGGCGCCGCCACCTCGGCGTCGGGGGCGGGCCTGCCCCGGCCGACTGCGGGCCGGGGGCGGCTGGGCCGCCGAGCGCTTACCGCGGCTGGCAGGCTGCGTAAGGTTCCGGTCACAGGGCTTGGACGGCGGCTGGTGAGCGGCGGGCTGGCGACGCGCGGAGGGCCAGGGGCAGCGGGGGCGGCAGGGGAAGGGGCGCTGGCGCTCCCGCGGCGGCCGCTCCTCTCTGTTTGTGTTTGTAGCAAGATGGCTGCCCGCCTCGCACCACGTGACGCGGACGCAGGGCCGCCCCTTCGCCGCCACCGCCGCCTCCCTCCAAGGCTCCAGCCGGCTCCTACCCGCACGACCTCTTCTGATCCCCTGGTGCTCCACCGTCTGGGCCTGGACGCCCGCACCACCCGACACCCCCACCCCCTGCACGTGACTCGGGAGCCCAGCTCGTCTAAGGACGCAGGGCACGCTGCGGTCAGGGGTTAGGGGGGCTGCCTTGGGGGACCCCCCGGCTGCCCCCCAACACGATGCGCGACCATCGAGACGGAGGCCGCTGCTAGTGGCATCGCTGGCCTCTGATCAGTCCGCTTCCTCCAGGAAGCCCTCCTGTGTTGAAAGAGACCACAAACAATGTGGAGGTGTGTTTATCAGATGTCCTAGGATATATGTAGTGAGGAACCTACTGATTTAGAAACAGTGCGAGGCTGATGAGACCTGGAGTTTTACCTGGCTCTGCCACTAAGAGTTGAGCCTTTTTGTAGGAATTAGGAGTTAATGTTCTATGCCTCATCCGGACCCCCACTCCACTCCCCTCCTGGAGTGCTGAAAGAATTAAAATGGGTGCATGTGAAAGGCTTTGAAAAGAAATGAATGGACTACTATGCAAATGGGAGACATAGATTCACACCTCCTTTGTTTTAAAAAGGTTTTCAGGAATGACTTCCGAACCCCTGAAGCTTTTAAAATGAGTAAGCTACGTGCGTATTTTCACCATTTTCCTTAGAAGTCATACCAGGATATACGCTCTACTTCCCAGCTTCCTAAAACAGCTGTTAACAAATACAAAATAATCCTCAAGACAAGAAAAAATAAATTCAGACATGTGCCACGACAGAGTGGAGACCTTAGGAGCAGCCAGTAAAGCCTTTTGTTCCTGCAGCGAGTACCCCCACCCCCTCCAGGGTTCTATGCACTTGTAGTTTCACTGTCTTCTTTCAGTTTCCTTGGTTTTCTTGGCAAACTTGATTCCTGCCTCTGTTGTCAGTCAAGTTGCTTGCTTACTGGCTGCAAGATGTAATTGCTTAAAGCAAGGGCTCTTGTGCTGGTTCCATCCATTACCAGCTGTAGCCTTGGGCAAATTAATCTCTTTCCTTCGGATTGTATGGTAGAGCACTTAGAGTGCTTGGCACAGGGTAAGCTCTCCACAAATGTTAGCTAATAGGGGCTTTTGGTTACAGAATCCACAATATTCAGATTGTTAACACTGCATGAAAATGTATCAACAGAATCCAATGTTGGGAGAATTATCCTATAAGATGCTTATGATAACTGTTTTATTATCTTAAGAGCTTTTATTGTTGCTTTTTGTCTGTTTTTTAACTTTCCTAGATTGTGCTCTGGGTTACCAGCAGCCTAACATCTGAATGCGGTCTTGGCATGTTTTAATTATTAATTAGCTAATGTGAAATTGTAAAGTATGGTGGAGAAATGGTACAGGGGCAAAGGATGGGAGGGGACCTTTGTGGACTAGGAGCAGTTGGGGACAGTGGTGGTTGGTACTGAGCTGAACGGAAGAGCAGAATTTAGGTAGATTTAGGAAAAGTGGGCATCCTCTTGAGAGTAGTGACAATGCCAACTGATGGGAGAAGAGGACCTGGATTGCTAATTGAATGAGAGGGAGGTGAAATTTCAGTTATGGGCTTTGAATACTACCATGAAAATGTTCTTGATCCTAGAGTAGCACCCACCTAGATGCAGTGAGTCAAGGAGAGCAAGACTGAACTATAGGATAGAAATTGGAATGATCCAACATAGTTCCATGTGTACCAGCTTGTGACCCTGTCTGTAAAGTGGGAACCTTGATGCTTCTACTGACACTATGGAAATTATATGTATAGCACTCTTTTGAGAATAGAAATTATCAACAGTCTTCATGCAATATTAATTTTTAAGTTAATTTTATTGTTATTATATTATTACATTCATCTTATTTTTCCCCCTCTGCTCTCCAGCCTGAGCCCTGGCTGGTGGCATAGTGGATAAGGCGCCAGCCTGTAAACCCTAAGGTCGCTGGTTCGATTCCCCAAGCAGGGCACATAACAAGGTTGCGAACCAGGTCTCCAGCCAGGTTTGTGGCTGGAGACAGGTGAAAGACAACCACACACTGATGTCTGTCTCCCTCTCTGCCTCTCTCCCTTCCCCTCTCTCTAAAAGTAATAAATAAATAATAATTTAAAAATATTTTTGTTTATTGAGTGCTATGTTGTAAAATGTCTTGGTGTGTGTTTTAAATTTGCAAGCTTTTGAACTTAAAAAAAGTTTAGATGATTAATCTAGATGAAAAGGATGTCTCAAGTAAGACTCAACAGCCAAGCTCTGCATGTTTTCTCCCCCCAACCCCCACTCCTATTTTCTTAATGGCAGATTCCTCTGCAGTGTTTGCCTTCAAAGAAATATAAAATGATAAGGACCATCTTAGTGTCAGATCAGTTTATTACAGAGCTTGGCTTCACCTACCTAAATTGTGAACCTTTATCTGAATGTCAAAGCTACACCACTTGAATAATAATAGTTCACACACTGTTCTTATTTTTAATTACCAGACAAAATGGGCCTTAAAATTTATTTTTTGCATTCAGAATTAGTTTCTACCATGTGCTAAGTTCTTTGGTTGACCAAATTTCACTGCTTGTCAGGTCACTAGTAACCCACATTGCTAAATCCACTGGTTTATTATCATGTGTCTTTTGTGGGTAATCTTTATTTGCCTTCCACGCTAAACTATGAGCTGCTTCTCACAGTATTCTATGATATAAACAATATTTCAAACATCTAATGGGACTCCTTGATCCCACCGCAGTTACTGAGTAGTATTCCATGGTGTGGATATACCAGAGTTTGTTTATTCACCTGCTGAAAGATACCTGAGTTGTTTCCAATTTGGGCTATTACAAATAAAATTGTTATGGACACATAACAGCGGACACATAGGTTTTTAATTCTCAGAAACATTGTTGGGTGGTAACTGGTGAGTATATGTTTAGTTTTATAAGAAACTGACAAACTTTCCAAAGTGGCTATTCCCACAAGTGGTATGTAAGAGATCCAGTTTCTCTGCATTCTTGTCAGCACTTGATATCATCAAGATTTTTTCCCCCTGTGTCCAAGGCATGAACCAGGCATGGGCACAAACCAAAAGCCAACCTGGGATAAACAAGGAGTTACTTTGTCCCTGGCTGATACGAGACAAGCACCACCAAAACAGGTGCAACTCTTAAACTCTGCCCAGGTCAGGGATTCATTGAGATTTTTTTTATTTGGGGTATTATAGTGTGTAAAAATCATCATGGTTTTAATTTGCACTTTTAAATGGCTAATTACATTGAACATCTTATGTGCTTATTTGGCATTCTCACACTCTCTTTGTTAAAGTGTCTATTCAAGGCTTTTGCCTATTTTCTGAGTTGTTTTCTAATGCTTAACTTTAAAGGGTTCTTTATATATTTTGAATACAAGTTCTTTGGCAGATACCCGATTTGCAAATATTTTCTCCCAGACTATGGCTTTTCTTTTCATCCTATTGATTTGGTCTTTCACAGAGTAAATACTTTTAATTTTGATGAAGTATAATTTATCAGTTTTTTTTCTTTAATGGATTGTACTTTTTTTTTTAAGATTTTATTTCATTATTTTTAGAAAGAGGGGAAGGGAGAGAGGCAGAGAGGGAGAGAGACATCAATGTATGGTTGCGTTTCACCTGCCTCCAGCCACAGACCTGACTGGAGACCTGGTTTGCAACCTGGATATGTGCCCTGGCTGGGGAATTGAACCTGCCACCTTTGGGTTCACAGGCTGGCACCTTATCCACTGTGCTACCAGCCAGGGCGGGTTGTACTTTTGAGGTTGTGTCTAAGAAGTCTTCACATGACCCTGTGTCATCAAGATGTCTTCCTGTGTTGTCTTCTGAAAGGTTTGTAGTTTACATTTTATATTTAGAATTGCCATCCATTCTGGTTAATTTTCTTCATAGGTCTGAGGTTCAGTTCTTTGTTTATATGCCCAATTGCTTTAACACCACTTGCTGAAAAGACTTATTCTTTCCCTGTTCACCTGCTTTTGCACTATAGTCAAAAATCAGCTGATTGTGCTTATGTGAATCTATTTCTGCATTCTCTTGTTCTGTTTTATTGATTTTTGTGTCTATCCTTTGGCATATACCACACTGTCTTGATATTATGTTTAAATAGTAAGTCTTAAAGTCAGGAAGTATGATTCTAACCTTTTCTTTTTCGAAATTGCTTTAGCTTTTCTTGTCCTCCCATATACATTTTACAATAAATTTCTTTATATCTGCAAAATTCTTGCTGGAATTTTCTTAGGAATTGTAGTAAAGCTAGAGGTAAATTTGGAGAGAATTGATATCTTTACTGTGTTGAATCTTCCAATACATGGACATAGTATAACTCTGTACTTACTTAGATCTTTGCTTTTTTAAAATCAATATTTATAGTTTCAGCATACAGATTTTGTAGATATTTTTACTTTCCAGTATACTGCCAGTGTATAGAAATACAGTTGATTTTTTGTAAGTTAATCTTGTATTCTGAAACTTATTAAACACATTTATTAATTTTAAGGTTGTTTTGTTTTTTTTGTTTTTTTTGTAGATTCCTTGGGACTTTTTATATATATAGTCATGTCATATACAAATAGAGACATTTTTATTTGTGCCTTTTCAGCCTGTAGCCTTTTCTTGCCTTATTACATTGACTGGACTTCCAACAATAAGAGTGGTGAGAGAAGACATTCTTGCCTTGTTCCTGATTTTTAAAAAATGGTGACTATTAATTATAATGGTAACTGTAGATTTTTTTGTAGGTGCTCTTTATCAGGTCAAGGAAATTCCTTCATGCTTTGTATGCTTAGTTTTTATCATAAATGGATATTAAATTATGTTTTATAATTTTTCTTCATTAATTGATAAAATGTGAATATTTAAAAAATAATTTTAAAAATCATGTGAATTTTTTTTAGATTGTTAATGTGGTAGATAATACTGACTGACTTTCTTATTTTGAAACATCTTTGAAATTAGTTCTACTTGGTCATGTTTTATAACTCTTTCTATACACAGTAGTCCCTGCTTATCTGTGGAGGATACATTCCAAAATACCAGTGGTTACATGAAACCACAGATAGTACCAAACTATATATACTATGTTTTTCTTATACACACATACTTCTTCTCTTAAAGGAAGAATTTTACGGCTTCTCTTTGGCATATCTGAATTGCCAGCCTCACTACTCTTGATCTTCGGGATCATTAAGTAAAATAAGGGTAACTGTCCTGGCCAGGTAGCTCAGTTGGTTAGAGCATCATCCTGAAACGCCAAGGTTGTGAATTTGATCCCCAATCAGGGCACATACAAGAATCAACCAATGGGGATCCAATCAAGATGGCAACATAGGCTTGCCTCTTTTCACAACCGTATCAAAATTACAACTAAAATAAGAACAGCCATCAACTAGAACTGTCAGAAATTGAGTTGAATGGAAGTCTGACAACTAGGGAATTAAAGAAACCACATCCATCAAGACAGGTAGGAGGGGCCCAGACACAGAACAGTCTTGTCTCTCACCCACGTGTGGTGGATAAAAATTTGGGAGGGACATCTCCAGAGTGAGGAGCCCCAGCCCCACACCAGGCCACCGAGCCCAGGGTTCCAGTGCCAGGAGGGTAAGTCCCCACAACTTCTGGCTACAAAGAACACCGGGCACTGAGTCAGTGGAAGAAACTGCTGGAGCCCCAAGCAGTTCCTCTTAAAAGAACCCACACCCGGACTCACCTACTCAGACTCACTCCCTCAGAGCTCCAGCATCAGGGTAGCAAGTTGAACGGCACCAATAGCATACTGGGAGGAACTGAAATGTCTGGCATCAAGGTAAGCAAAAGCCATAGTCTCTTTTCTAAACCCTCTCTGACCAGAGCCAGCAAATGGGTGCCATATCTAAGACTCCATCAACATGGCTAACACTGACTTGCCTTAGAGATCCCCAGACTCCGCCCCACCCAACTTACAGGCCCACCCAAGCTGCCTTTCCATATAAATGGCTGGTCTTCGCTCAGGCTTCACAACTTCCTAAATCCTATCAAACAAGGAACAGTTGGCCTCAGTGAGCCCCAGGCCTGGCACTAACAGTAGCCAGCTTAGATTCATAGCTTGGCTTCACCTGCGAATCGCCAAGCCTAGCACAAGTAGCTGCCATCTCTGATTGCTTTATAGCTCAGGCAGGGTTCCCTAGGCAAAACACAGGTGGGGGTTGACTTTGGCAGCACCACCCAGGAAATCCCAGGACCAGACCAGCACACCTAGTGGGCAGCTACTGACCATGTCAGAGCACCACCACCTTGCCCCTGGACAGCTGATCTTCCATGGAGGGTGGAAGGTGGACGGTGGTTGTCAGTGGTCACAGCTAGCCCTTGCAGCTGATTGGCCTCAAATACCCAGCTTGGATGATGGGGAGGCTGTGCCACTAGACTCTACAGGACACCTACTACTTTAGGCCATACCACCAAGATACAGAGTCAATACAGCTTTACCCAATACACAGAAACAAACACAAGGAGGCTGCCAAATTGAGAAGGCAAAGAAATATGGCCCAAATGAAAGAACATAACAAAACCCCAATAACAAGGACTAAATGGAATGGAGCTAGCCAACCTATCAAGTGCAGACTTCAAAACACTGGTGATCAGGATGCTCAGAGAAATGATCGAGTATGGCCATAAAATAAAAAAGTGAAGGTTTTACAATGTGAAATTAAAATATGCAGGGAACTAACAGTGATGGGAAGGAAGTCAGGATTCAAATCAATGATTTAGAACAAAAGGAAGAAATAAACATTTATCAGGAACAGAAAGAAGAAACAAGAATTGAAAAACCGAGGAGAGGATTAGGAAGCTCTGGAACTATTTTAAATGTACCAACATCTGAGTCATACGAGTACCAGAAGGAGAAGAGGAAGAGCAAGAAATTGAAAACTTACTTGAAAAAAATAAAGATGCCCTGGCTGGGGACATAGTGGATAAGGTGCCAGCCTGCAAACCCAAAGGTTGCTGGTTTGATTACCAACCAGGGCACATAAATAGGTTGCAAGCAGGTCTCCAACCAAATCCTTAGCTGGAGGAAGATGAAAGGCAACCATACATTGATGTTTCTCTCCCTCTCTGCCTCTTTCCTTTCCCCTCTCTCTAAAAATAATAAATCAAATCTTTAAAAAATAAAAAATAAGAAAATAAAATTATTAATCTCTATGATTTTAATAATGATCTTATTTATTAAAAAAAGAAAGAAAAAGAAAAAATAATGGAAGAAAACTTCCCTAATTTAGGAAGGCAATAGCCATACAAATCCAGGAAACACAGAGTCCCAAACAAGATGGACCCAATGAGGAACGCACCAAGGCACATCATAATTAAAATGACAAAAGTTAAAGAATCTTAAAAGCAGCAAGAGAAAAGAAGAGAGTTTCCTACAAAGGAGTTTCCATAAGACCATCAGCTGATTTCTCAAAAGAAACTTTTCAGGCAAGAAATATAGTATTCAAAGTGATGAAAAGCAAGGATCTACCATTAAGATTACTCTTTCCAGCAAAGCTATCATTTATAATGGAAAGGCAGATAAAGTGCTTCCCAGATGAGGTAAAGCTAAAGAAATTCTTCATCACCAAACCATTATTATATGAAATGTTAAAGAGACATAAGAAAAAGATGGTCAAAACTATGAACATTAAAATGACAACCAACTCACAAGTACCAACTGAATCTAAAAAACCAATAACAAACTAAGCAAACAACCAGAACAGGAACATAATCATAGGTATGGGGATCATTAGGAGGGTTATCAGCTGGGAGGAGAAAGGGGGAGAAAGGGGAAAATGGTGCAGGGATCAAGAAGTATAATTGGTAGGAACAAAATACAAAGGGGGATGCTAAGACTAATATAGGAAAGGGTGAAGCCGAAGAACTTACATGCACAACTCATGGACATGAACTAGTAGCTGTGGATTGCTGGAGGGAAGGAGGGTACAGGTAGGAGTGGGGCAAAGGGGAAAAAATTAGGACAACTGTAACAACACACTAACATATACTTAAAACAAAAGAAAACAGCCCTGGCTGGTGGCACAGTGGATAAGCCTGTGAACCCAAAGGTCACTGGTTCGATTCCCAGTCAGAGCACATAACCAGGTTGCAAGCCAGGTCTCCAGCCAGATCTGTGGCTAGAGGCAGGTGAAAGGCAACCATACATTGATGTCTCTCTCCTTCTCTGCCTCTTTCCCTTCCCCACTCTCTAAAAATAATAAAGTAAAAAAATAAAGAACAATGAAGCACATATGCGTGGAACAACAAATCATTGCTCCCTTCTTACTCCAACATCAATAAAAAACCCAAAAAACAAAAATAAAATAAGGGTTACTAAACACAAGCACTGCTATACCTCTACAGTTGATCTGATAACCAAGATAGACTCTAAGTGATTGATGGGTGGGTAGTGTATACAGTGTGGATATGCTGGACAAAGGGGTAAGTCACACCCCTGGAGAGCAAGAAGGGGAGATTTAATCACACTATTCAGAATGGCACACAATTTAAAACATATGAATTGTTTCTGAAGTATTCCACATGTTTTCAGACTGCATTTGACCATAGATAACTGAAACTGTGGAAAGTGTAACTGGATAGAGAGGAATTACTTGGATTCAATTTGCTAACACTTTGTGAAGATGTTTGCATCTTTGTTTATGAGAAATATCAATCTGTACTTTTCCTCTTTAGTAGTTGTCTGTTTTGACCTCATAAAGTTAGTAAAGAAATATATTCCTTCCTAATCTATTTCCTGGAAGAGATTTGTGTAGAATTTGTGTTACTTCTTTTGGTAGAATTCACCAGTGAAACCATCTGGACCTAGATATTTCTTTTTCTAAGTTTGTTTTTTTTTTTTTAAGCTATTAATTTAACTACTTTAATGTTAAAATACATTAACATTATATGGGACTATTCAGATTATTTCACCTTGGGTAAGTTTGGTTATTTATAGTTTTCCAGGAATTGGTCTATTTCATCTAAGTTGTCAAATTTATGTCTGTAGGCTTGTTTTTATTATTCTCTTAGTATCTTTCAGTGTGTGAGGGATCTTTAGTGTAACACCTGCTTTCATTTCTAATAGTCATAACCTGAACCTTCTTTTTTTGTCCTCTCCTTTTCTGCCAGTCTTGCTAGATCAATTTTATTTATCTTTTGAAAGAATTAACTTTTGGTTTGAGTTTCTTTATTATCTTTCTATGTTCAATTTCATTGATTTTTGCTCTTTATATTTCCTTCCATCTTCTTGCTTTGGCATTATCTGGCTCCCCTTTTTGTAGTTCCTTGAGGTAGAAGCTTCGATTACGCTCCCCCTTTAAAAATACTCTTCAGTTGTTCAACAGTATTTCTTGGTTCCTAGAAGAACTGTTCATCCATTAAAACTCAGCTCAGTGCTGGCCATATAGCTCATTGTTTAGAGTATCTTCCTTATATGCCGAAGTGTGGGTTCTATCCCTAGTTAGATACCAAAAAAAAAGAACAAGAACAAGAACTAGAAGAAGAAAAGAAAAAAACCAATCTGAAATTTATTTATTAAAAATTGTGTATTCTTACATGTTTAAACTCTCTCACCTTCCAGGTACTCTCCATTTGATGCAATACACCTACTGCAATGTTTGTCCACTATTCAAAAACAGTTTTTGAACACATCAATTTTGATGCCTTTTAGTACTTCTGCCATTTTTTTTTGTTTCACTTCTTCTACATAGGTTAAACATTTCCCTTTGAGGACATTTTTCATGTGGGGAAACAAACAAAAAAATTGTTCAGGGTGAAATTAGGTGAGTAGAGAGAGTGGGGCACAGGGATCATGCTGTTTTTTTAGTTAAAAATGGTTGAACCCTGGCTAGTTGCACAGTGGATAAGGTGCCGGCCTGCAAACCCAAAGGTTGCTGGTTGGATACCCAGTCAGGGCACATAACCAGGTTGCAAGCCAGGTCTCCAGCCAGGTCTGTAGCTGGAGGCAGGTGAAAGGCAACCATACATTGATATCTCTCTCCCTCTCTCCCTTCCCCTCTCTCTAAAAATAATTTTAAAATTAAAAAAAATGGCTAAACACAGCTTCAGTGTGGGCAGATGTACTCATAAACAACCCATTATGAAATGGTCAAATATGTTAAAAGAATCTTCAAAAAAATTTTACTGAAGCCAAATGCAGCCTCTCACAACAACTATAGCTAGTATGCTGATACGGATGGGTTCCTAGAACTACCTTGTAGTGTAGAACTGCACTACAAGGATTCTGC
Source organism: Noctilio leporinus (assembly GCA_004026585.1). Taxonomy (NCBI): domain Eukaryota; kingdom Metazoa; phylum Chordata; class Mammalia; order Chiroptera; family Noctilionidae; genus Noctilio; species Noctilio leporinus. Next base: position 181,831 of record PVIW01002269.1, on the reverse strand, counting down.
CCTCCAAAAGATAATTCCAGGTTTTGGGGGGATTGTCCTGTACAAGAATCAACTAATGAATGCATACATAAGAGGAACAACAAATCCACATTTCTCTCTTCATTCCTCTCTAAAATTAAAAAGTGAAAATGAAAATAAAAATAGCCCTAGCAGGTATGGCTCAGTGGATTGAGTGCTGACCTGTGAACCAGTTGGGCGTGTTGCCGGAGGCAGCTGATTGATGTATCTCTGGTACATTGATGTTTCTCTGCCTCTTTATCAAAAAATACAATCTTTAAAAAAATACTAAAAAGACTCAGATGTCACTTATGAGGCAGCATAGGATTGTAGCCAGCCTTTCCTCCTTACCTGCCTTCCGATAACTTGTGGTTGATGAATGAATCTCGAGCTAAAAGGAAAACTAGGGGATTTAAACGGTGCTGGGAGTTCTCAGGAACCAGACCTCTTTCTAACCTCTAGTAAAATTAGGTTAGACTCCACCCTAGGCAACTAGAGAGAAGTCGGGGGGGGGGGGGGCGTCATAAAAATGACAGCTCACATGTGTAAGCCCAGTTTACAAGGTTTTATTGGGTTCCACAACTCCCCCTCAAGACAAATTATCCTCATCTGAGGGATGGGAAATGAAGCAGAGTAGTTTGAGATCCCCAATGCAGGTCTAATGCATTTCCGAAGGGAACTCTCCAGAGGCACCAATCTGGCCAGAGGACGTCCACCTCAAGCAGAGTCAACCTCTTCCCTCCCCGCCTTAGGGTGCTAGGAACCACCCCACCCCCTACCCACCCTTTGCCTTGCCATTCCCGCGGGAGGGTACACATCCTCTCTTCCAGGTCGCGGGAGCAGCAGAACCGGTGAGTGCTAGTTGAGGGGACATACAGTAAGCTGTGAAACTTGGGTCTCATATAGCTCTGGTTGCCACGGGCTGGTCTGGGGTCAGCCCCTTAAAAGGCAGGGGAGAGGGACAGAACCCACTGAACTGCAGGGGAGTCCCGGAACGCTGTCCTCCATTGAAGGCCACACTTCGCCACTCAATGCCCCACTCTGTCTTTGGGCAACGGGGATTCTGGGCTACTCTGGGCGGGAGGTCAGTTCTGCCAACGCCGCCACTCCTCTGACCAGAGAAACTGCGACAGACGCAGAAGTCCAGATTTTTCTTCTGGCTCCTTTGTGATCACCTTCTCCTGAGCTCTCCCTTGTTTTTGCAAGACCCTCGTCCACATTTTCTACGCCCCTAGCATATCTGCCTTTACTCTCTCCACCTTCCTCCCCTCTTTCTTTTACTCTCTCCATCTCCCTCCCCTCTTTCTTCCTCCTCTCTCTCTAAGACCCCTCCACAGGCTAGGAACTTGGGCTGGCCTAGGGAAGCAGACTGACCCTCCCTTTAGCTTCTCTCCTCTTCAACTTGGTACCCACCCCCTGCCAAGGTGCCCCGCCTCTGAGGCGTACACGTTGTAGGTCCCATCACCCCCGGAAACCTCGCGTTACTCAAACAACTCACGGGGCTCCTCCCGCGCTCCAAGAAAGGGGCGGAGAACAGAGACCTGGAAGGTGATTGGTGGATCTCACCAGACTGAGGGTGGGGCCGCGCGTGCGTATTTTACGGCCCTTTTAGAAGCATTTTTGTCTGCGACCTGGGCTGTTAAGCCCCACTTCTCTTCCCTTCTTGGGGTGTGGGGGTCGTGGGCTGCACCCTCTTTCGGGCCAGTTGGCACAACGCGTGAGTATCCTGGTAGGATTTGGAGGCTGGAGAGAGCAGGCGTGGAAGAGCCAGGGAATGGGGTGGTGGAGGGGGTCCTGAGGTGATGAATGAATAGGAGCTAAAAACTGGTGGCGATAAGGCTGCTAAAGGTGATGGGCGGGGACTGAGATTAGAAGGGAAAAGGGGCGTTGAGTGCGTTCCCCCTGGCTATACCTTTTGGGCAAGAAATGGGGAAGGAAAAGATGCGGAATGGCTTGCTACACCTCGCTGATCTTGTCATTTTCCCGAGCCAGGACACGCAACATGGCAGAAAACCGAGAGCACCGCGGGGCCATCGAAGCTGAGCTGGATCCGGTAGAGTACACTCTTCGGAAGCGGTTACCCCACCGCCTGCCCCGGAGACCCAATGACATTTACGTCAACATGAAGACTGACTTTAAGGCCCAACTGGCCCGTTGCCAGAAGCTGCTGGACGGAGGTTCGCGGGGTCAGAACGCATGCACCGAGATCTACATTCATGGCTTGGGCCTGGCCATCAACCGTGCAATCAACATTGCCCTACAGCTTCAGGCGGGCAGCTTCGGGTCTTTGCAGGTGGCTGCCAATACCTCCACTGTAGAGCTTGTTGATGAGCTGGAACCAGAGACTGATACACAAGAACCTCTGACCCGCATCAGAAACAACTCGGCCATCCACATCCGAGTCTTCAGGGTCACACCCAAGTAATAAAACTAGTCTGGTGGTGGTGCCCACCCTCAGCCAGGCTCAGGTATGACTCTTGTACTGAGTACTGTCATGGACCTCCTACCAGAGCCATATAAGGAAAAGCCTGTTTTCTTATAGCCAAAAGGACTCCGAATTGAGAAGGGGAGAGGGTGTCTCTTATTGGACCCAAGCAATAAGCCTTCCTGAATCTTTGTGGTCTGTAATCAACCTTTGTCCTAGACAATAAAAACATGTCCAGTTGTGTTACTATCCACCCACTCTGCTGCCTCTCCCCTGTGTAAAGTCTGTGTGTACCTGAAAAGGAGAGTAGGAATCTTGACAAGTGTTTAGGTGTAGGAGTGGAACCTGAGGGCCTTTGCAGAGAGTATAAGTTATAATATGGACATTGTAACATAAACTTCAGTACAATATAGAAGCCTGACAATCCAATGTTTGCTTTAAAATTTCTTATTCTCTCAGGCAAGCCAAATGGGTAAGGTGTACTCTCTTGCCTGCTGAATACAGCTGAGGTAGTTGTATGCTCAGGCTGTGATGTTCTCAGGCACAGGATAGGTGAGGGTTTAATAATGTATCAGGCTCTGGTAGGGACTAGCATATGGTTTCATTTGCTTCTTGGTCCTGCAGGGCCCAAATTGTTCCAAGCAGCTATGGTCCAGGGCCCTTGAAACCCTTCAGGCTGGGCTGCTCGTGTGGGAAAGCAGTCTCCCTCCTGAATTATTGGGTGCACAGATAATACTTTTTGTTTGGGTATTTTAGATTTGACCCCATGTTTATAAAACTGGAGTCATCTAAAGGAGTGTTTATCAAAGTGGGTGGTGATCCATATGTGGGTCTTAAAAATCATTTTACTGGATTATAGACTTAAACAAGTACAACTTAAGTGGCGACTTTGTTGCCACTTTTTCAGTTTTCAGTGTATTTATACATACACATGTGTACCAAATATATAAATTTTGTTTTACTTGGGTTGAGATCACAAGTTGGAAGTCTGACTCAAAAGGTAGTAATAGAATTTTGCTCTAGTTTGCTTGAAGTTAGTTTGGTTTGGGTTTTGAAAACCAGGGCTTTTCATGGATTGAAATCCCTCTGGCTTGAGTGTTCCTATTGATGATGACCTTTAATGCTGGATGAGTGACTCCCAGTAACTCAGGAAAACAGGTTCCTAACAAAAGGACTAATGCTTTGTTCAAACACATAAACATGTACTGAGTACCTGCCATGACCCCGCAAGGAGTGGAGGTCCCTAACTGGGGGCAACGGGAGATTAAGAAAGATACAATACAATTTAGAGAAAAGTGGGGGTCAGGTGGAGCATTGCCCTCAAATGGAGAGACAATGACAATGAACATGGTTTCCATGTTTATTTTATAGAAGTTGGTCAGATAAAGCTCAAGGAGGTTTTGCAGGCTTAAGGGAACATGTGGGCAAAGATTGCCCCAGGCTATCTAAACGATAAATGTTTCTTCTGCACTGGGTGCCGCATTCAGCTGAAGCTGGCGGTTATCTATTCCCTTTTCAACCCCCGTTGGTTCTGGCTGCTATTAGCTGCTGGCCTGCTTCTGCTGTGCAGATGCAAGCAATCAAGTGCAGCTTTGCCAGCATTCAATGTTAGCTTTTGATGTCAGCAGTCACCATCCTCTACAGTACCTACTGTGGTCTAAGGCCTGGTGTGGGCCCTGGGGATACAAAGGTGAGTATAAAATGGCCTCTTCTTAAGCCCTGGCTGGTAGCACAGTGGATGAGGCGCCAGCCTGCAAACCCAAAGGTCGCAGATTCAATTCCCCAGTCAGGGCTCATAACAAGGTTGCAAACCAGGTCTCCAGTCAGGTCTGTAGCTGGAGGCAGGTGAAAAGCAACCATACATTGATGTCTCTCTCCCTCTCTGCCTTTCTCTCTTCCCCTCTTTCTAAAAATAATTAAAATCTTACAAAAAAAAAAAAAAATATATATATATATATATATATATATATATATATATATATATATAAATAAAATGGCCTCTTCTTTCAAGGAGTTCATCATTCAATTGTGAAGGTGGATACACAGTTTCTGTGAATGAGGAAGATGTGTTCTATAAGGAAATAAGAGTAGCCAGGATACAGAAATGTGGAGAAGGAAATACTAACTTTCTGGTGGGGTCTAAGATGGTTTCACCTTTGACCTGAGTTTTGGAGGATGAATAGGAGTTTGCCAAGTAAAAAAGAGGGGAGAAGGCATATATGGTAGAGGGATTGGTATGCACAAAGGGGATTTGTAAATAAGCAGGACACATTCTGGGGCTGGAGGGTTGCTCAGTGGCTAAGAAGCAGGAGGTGGGGAAGACTTGAGGCAGAAATGATGGAAGACATTCCTATCCTACCCCTCTACTGCTCATTCTCTTATCATCCTTGACTGCAAGGCTTCCTTGCCCTGGAGTCCCCCAGTAGCAGAGGAGCCAACAGAGAGCTAGCTGGATAGAACTATGTGTCTCCCTGCACGTATGTGTTCTTGTGTCTGCGCCCTGACCTAGGCCCAGCTGAGGTAGTGGAGGCAGCCTTTTGCATTTGGTTTGTTTTGGCAGCTATGTCTTCTGGCCTGTTTGTTGTTTCTACTCCATGTTCTCTCACTGCTTGCAAGTGTAGCTTCCCTTAGTGGGAGATTTTAGTGGGAGGGTGTGGGGGCTAACCCTTTGGGGGGGCAGGTAGGAGATCAGGGGAAGACTCTTGCATCTACTGAAGTGTAGCCATGGTGGGTGGGGCAGAAACTCCATCCCATTTGTAGGGAGGCTGACTATCTTCTCGCCACTGCCATCTCTCCCCCCAGTCCCTACCCCAACTTCTACTGGCTGTCTGAAGTGTCTTTCATCAAAATTTTAGAAATGCCTGGCTGGTGGCACAGTGGCTAAGGCACTGGCCTGCAAACCGAAAGGTCACTGGTTGGATTCCCAGCCAGAGCACATAACCAGGTTGCAAGCCAGGTTTCCAGCCAGATCCATAGCTGGAGGCAGGTGAAAGGCAACCACACATTGATGTCTCTCCTTCTCTGTCTCTCTCCCTACCCCTCTCTCTAAAAAAAAAATAATAATAATAAATAAAATCTTAAAAAAAAAAAAAAACCTTTAGAAATGGAGGAAGTAAGGGCAGAAAGTGTGTTCAGATGCAGTTCTCCTCCTTTCTTTTTACTCAACAGCTGCAGTGCCCACAAGAACATAAAATCACCTCCTACTTTAAAGACATCCTCAGAGGCCAGAATTCAAATGCTTATCTTGGAAGTGGGCGTAGACGTTTGCTCCTCATTCATAGCATTGTTGAACACACATTAGTTGTAGGGATTTGTGTTAGACACCAGGCCTGCCTGGAGTGTTTTAAAACATTGGTCTAATAAGAAGCATGACAGATAGCCTTAAAAAGAGAATTGGCATTGTGCTTGGAACTGTCCGGGCATTTGTAAGGACTACTATTGTTAGCATGAGCCTTTTGGCTAAGAAATAGTTTGGAACCTCTTAATGTAGATAGGAAGTGGGGAGGGGGATTTGTGTTTGGTTCATAAGGCTGGATTATTAGTTCTGTCAGACTTTTGATTGTAGCTTTCCTATAAGGGAAGAAGACCCTTGGGACACATGAACTGGTTTGGATGTGTTGATGATCCTTCTAGGTAAGTCCCCCCATTATGTCCCTGGTGAATTCCTGGTGCTTGGTCAGGAGTTGGGGGATAGAACTATGAACCTATGGAGAAATTGTGTTGAATGTAGCTCCTTATGGAAGAGATGTCCAGTTGCACAGAAATTTGGAGCGAGGCCAAGGGAATTCCACCAAGAAAGAAGTCTTGTGAAAATGACCACTTAAGATGCCATCTTCCCGATGGCATTATGGGTGCTTTTTAATTTATGTTTTTGGGTTTAGCCATGTTTTCTAGTTTTTCAATGATCGCATACTGTTTTTGTAATAAGAAAAAGTTAATTTTTTTTAAAGATTTTATTTCATTATTGCTAGAATGAGGGGAAGGGAGAGAGGCAGAGAGGGAGAGAGACATCAATGTATGGCTGCCTTTCACCTGACTCCAGCCACAGATCTGACTGCAGACCTGGTTTGTAACCTTGTTATGTGCCCTGACTGGGGAATCGAACCTGCGACCTTTGGGTTCACAGGCCGGCACCTTACCCACTGTGCTACCAGCCAGGGCCAGAAAAAGTTAATGTTTTACAAAGCCAGTTCTTTTGTTCTGTTCTCTAGGTGGGGTGATCAGGAAAGCTTTTCATCAAACTAATGAGATAACCTCAAGGAGAAGTGACTTCATTGCCCGGTCCAATAATGAATAAATATCTGACGGACACATGGATGGGTGGATGCACAGGAAGACAGCTTGCGGTCTAAGCTATGACAAGCCTCTCCCCCCTTGAGAAACATCAAATATCTTGTCACTGGAAATATGCAAGCAGAAGAGGGGGGACTTCACCTTCACAGAACCTGCTAGGCTCCTTCCAAGTTCATGAATCTTGTTTGCTGCAAGAAAAAAAAAACTTTCCTGAAAGTACTAAAATTATTTGCTTGCCTGGAGAAATAAGACATGAGCTGAAGGGCTCACTTATGTACAGACTAAGGATCCCTGTGGGGCCAAACAATAGGTTCTTAAAATCTGTTGGTTCTCAGTGAAACATGAACAATTTGGGAAAATACCTGCTAAATTTGGGTGTTTAAGTATATGTCTAAGGCTTCTATAAATTTCCCTTGAGTGAATCTTGGCCTATGATCCTCTAGGAAGAGCCTATAGAAAGGACCACCCAGTAGAGTTCATGCAAAATCCTTATATAGTTCCCAAGCCCATGTTAATAAAATGAAACCTTTGTATTCATAGTTGAATACCTGCAAAAAGGACTTACGTGTCACTGATACTGCCAGTAGTGTTTTGTTTCAGTTAGAACTTTCTAATTTTATTTTATTTTATTTTATTTTTAAGATTTTATTTCATTATTTTTAGAAAGAGGGGAAAGGAGAGAGGCAGAGAAGGAGAGAGATATCAATGTATGGTTGCTTTTCACCTGCCTCCAGCCACAAACCTGACTGAAGACCTGGTTTGCAACCTGGTATGCCCTGGCTGGGGAATCGAACCTGCGACCTTTGGGTTCACAGGCCGGCACCTTATCCACTGTGCTACCAGCCAGGGCTTTCTAATTTTATTTTTGTTTGGACAGGAAAGTTACTCTGGCCGATATGGCAGCTCTGTCTTCTGATATAGGATGGATGATGTGAGCTGGCCATCCTAGGATACAGATTGACACTTTTCACGGAAACCTAATGAGGGAAAGTAGTTCTGGTACTCAAAGTGGAGGAATTGGTGCTCTGAGAGCCTTTCTTCAAGGACTCAAATGCTTGGGGGATTCTAGAGACAACTGAGGAAGGCGGCCCCATAATGCTTGTCTAGCATGAGCCCAGAGGCCTCATTTAGTCCAAGGGCATCTGGCTTTTTTGGGTACCCACATTGATGGGTCAAGAAATCCCTGGTTGGCCTCAGACTTTGAATAAACTAAGTTTGAGACTTGTCTTGATATCTGTGTCTTAACCCACCTCTAAATCCTGCAGTGATACCATTTTACTCAGTTGTGTTCAGGAGCAAGTTTCTCCCAAGTGTAGTCAATGTATACACCCAGAGACATTGGTCCACACCCCCACTATTCTTGTGACTTTTTCCAGTGAGCTGCTTGCTACAACACCAGAAATAAGGTACTATGAACCTGTGCCCAGTTCCGCAGAGGGAACAGTGAAAGATGCTGGAGAAGGCCCTGGCTACTGGCACAATGGATAAGGCACCAGACTATGAACCCAAAGGTTGCAGGTTCGATTCCCAGCCAGGGCACATAACCAGGCTGCAAGCCAGGTCTCCAGCCAGGTCTGTAGCTGGAGGCAGGTGAAAGGCAAGCATACATTGATCTCTCTCTCTCTCTCTGCCTCCCTCCCTTCCCCTCTCTCTGGAAATAATAAATAAAATCTTTAAAAAAAAAACAAAAAAACACTAAAAAAATATGCTGGAGAAAGACCAAAAAATATGCTGGGGCTTTGGTCTTCAAGCCTCCAAAATGAGAACAAGTAGCAGGGATAAGAAAGCAGAAAACATTAGGAATAATAGCATTTATTGATCAGTTTATGCCAAGTATTACATAATCCCACCACAGCCCTGGAAAGAGATTATTGTCATTTCACCACCATCCCCATTCTATAGAAATAAAGTTCAGAGCAAGTTGGGTGCTAGTAAGTGGCAGAGTGGCAGAGCTGAGGCCATCAATCTGGACTCCCGTGTTTACAAAAACAACCCCTTTAGGCTGTGAGGTCACAGAGCTGCTTGCTGAGAGGAGAAAACTAGATCTGATTCTCCTGGCTCCTTGTGGCCAAGAAAGCAGCCCTTGCCTCAATTTCTCCAAATCGATCTTTGCACAGGGCTTTCTTTCTCCATCAGGAATCCTATCTTCAACATTCTTGCTCCCTTTTCAGCTTCCCAACAGCCAGGAAGCCCTCCCCACCACCCCATCCTCCAAGGTCCTCAGCCACCTCACTTCCCAGCACAGAAGGTCTTCTGGGCCACTGGCTGAACTCTTGAGTCATGCTGAGAAGCAACTGCTTGGAAAGCAGGGTAGGAGAGGTTCGGAGGCCATACACCCCCCCCCCCCCCACACACACACACACACAATCTCCAAGCCAGGCAGCTGGGCCTGCGTACTGCCTGGGGTCTGGGACAGCTCAGGGGTGCTGTAAATTTGCTTCTCCTTGGATTTTCTATCTGAATTGGCTGCCAGGAAGAATCCATGGAACAGAGCCTGCCTCCACCCCCGCCATCCTCTGATCACAACTGTCCCTTTTCAAACCTTGCCTCAGTGGCTGCCTGCACAGGAAGTGTAGGAAGGCCTCGCAAGCCCCCAAGATCCCAGAGCTAGGTTGTTCAGGCATGGCTCCAGCACTGCTCTCTGAGGATGAATGGCTTACTTCCTCCCCCCCCCCCCCAAGGTCAATCTCTGGCTGAGGTGTCTGGAGTGGAGGGACTACGTAATACAAGCCACACGTAAGTGATGACCATAAACGGGAAACATGCTGAGTGCCTGCTGAATACCAAAGCGAACAAGACCTGCAATACACTGTCCTTTGCTCTCTTCTCTGATTACCAGGGCACCTCGCATGAGTAACTCCTGAGAGTATCATTCCCACCAGAGTCTGTATGAATGGCACCTCCTGGACCCTGCTGGAGTTGTGCAGTATTCAGCCTTGGCAGTTGTGCATGGTGGCCCTGTCAGTGACAGACCTAAGAAGTGTAAGGATGGCAGCGCAGAGGAAGGGGACAACTTCCTGCTGGGGGATCAGAAAAGGTTTCACAGAGGAGGTAACACTTAGGGTTGGTCTTTGACAGACAGGGGAAAGAGAGTTGTAGGGTGGAAGGCACAGGGTGAGCAAAGGGCAGGAAGCTGAAAGCCATCTAACTGGGCTCCTGTGATGAAGGGAGTGGGAATGAGCCAAGTGGGAGTGATAGGTAGAAGACAGGACACAGATGGTCTTAGTTCTGAGGCAACCAGGAGCCATTGCAGGCTACTTTTTAAAAGGATTTTATTTATTTATTTTTAGAGCGAGTGGAAGTGAGAGGGAGAGAGGAGGAGATAAACATCAAGTGATTGTCACTCTCATGCCCCCAGTAGGGGACCTGGTCCACAACCCAGGCATGTGCCCTGACTGGGAATTGAACTGGCAACTTTTCAATTCTCTGCAGGCCAGCACTCAATCCACTTTGCAATACCAGCCAGGGCTATTGCAGGCTATTTAATTGGAAAGTTAATTTAGTAGCAGGGTTGGGGGTTAACTGGAGGTATCAGTGAGGAGCGCTTCTGCTGTGGTCCTGGGACTGGGTCAGCACCATGCCAGGGGAATATAAGCAGGAAGTTGGAGGGGCATTGGATAGGGAGCCCGGGTAGCCTCCTGTCTTCTTCCTGCTCCCCAGATCCCCTGATGAGGACCTGAGGTGGACCCTGCTGGGCACTATCCAAGAGCACCTGAAGTGAAGTTGTCCTCTAAACCAACCTCTGCCCTCCTAATAGTATTACACAGTTTAGGGATTGGGTGTCAGGTGGACCAAGATCGCTTCCTCTACCCTCTCCCCCAAGCTGCAATCATAGCTTTCTCTCCAAAAGCCGCAGAGGATGAGACAAGCACCACCACTATCCAGCAAGCCCCAGCACCTACAAGCTGTGCTCACGACCCATCTCTTTTCCTTTCTCAAAGGTTAGGGGCCTCTGACAAGTTGCTGTTAGACGGGAGGGAGGAGCAGGTCCCACAATCCTAGAGACTCATCCTCTCCTCTCTTTCCTCAGCCTGTGTCTACACTCCCCCCGCCCCCTTCTGTCCCTGGTTCCCTCTCCATGGTCAGGTCAGGGCAGTGACGCAGGAGTCAGGGGACTGGAAGAACAGAGTCTGGGGGTGGGGGATTCAGGACAGAACACATGTGCGGACGTGTGTGGACGTGAGTGTTCATGTGCCTGTCTCACAGCTGGGATCTGGGAAGGGAGCACAACTGGGCTCTGAGGGCCAAGAGAGGCTGAGAGTCTGCCTGGTGCTGAGAGGGAAACTGGGACCAGAGGGCATAGTGTTGCGTGCAGACCAACAACCAGCACACCAGGTTTGAGGAGGGCTCCCAGAGTAGGCTTGAGGTGAGCTGAGCGCAGGGGCATAGGGTGGGAAAGGTCAGGTTCTCCAGAAACACACCAACCTCTCCATCTTTCTGAATCCCTCTTTGATCATGATCTCCCCCACCCCCATGGCTCCTTCCCTTACCTCCTTCAGGTCACCTTTCAGCATGTATCCCTGCCTACCTGATCTATAATTGCAACCTTTTCTATCACTCCTGGTCCCGCTTCTATGTCTGTTATTAGTCTTTATTGCCATTAGAGAGCCTTTCTTTTATTCATATTTGTGTTTGTCCTCTGCCTCTCTACTAGAATGTCAGTTCTACTAGGACAGGCACTTGACCGTTTCATTCACTGCTCTATCCCCTGGTTCTGGCCAAAAGTTGTCATTTTTATTTATATATATGTTTCTTGAATGAGTGAATATTCATTTCTTGAAGAAACAAATATTTCTTGAATAAACGAATGAATGAACATATCCCATTCTTTCCAAACAGAGGGCAAATTCCTTAGGGTGTCATTCAAGGCCCTTCACAACCTGACCCCTCCTTAACCTGCACTCTGGCCTGATCTCCTCCTCTCCTTTCCATACCTTACATACCTGACCATCCTTTTGCTTTGCTGAATTGGTTTCCCAAACCCACCTCACATCTTTTTCCATTGAAATCCTACCTGCCCTTCAAGGCTGAGCTAATTGTCCCCTTCTCCATCAAAGCTTCTTTGACTTCCTCAACTAGAGGAGCTCTCCCTCTTCCAAACTCTTACAGATGAGCTCTGGACACTACAGCCCTCACACTTTGTCCTGTGTACACATCTTAACTCTGTGCTAAGCTACTAACTCCATCCAGGAGACAAGAGCTAGGTCTCAACACATCTTTTTGTCTTGCTAAGTGCATAGTCAAGTGTCTTGCAAAAGGAAGGCACTGAACACATGAATAAAATAACTCTAATATCATGGGGCTGGGTAGGGAGTGAAGAAATATATATGTAACTACATGTAGGACTTTGCTGCTGTCTTATGAAATCTGCATAAGGTGAGACTGGTACTTTCATCACACCCATTTGACAGGTGAGGACACTGAGGCCAAGTTTTGAAAGCCAGCCAGCCTTGGTCCCGGGCTTTAGGTAGCCTCAGGGCTTCCTAGAAGTCACAAAGGCTTAGCTGCAAATTCTAACTGCCATTACTGTGGGGTTAGCTCTGCTTCAGATTTCGTAGGAATTCTGCCACACAGGCTAACCTGTTTCACAGATCAAATAAACAGATGTCTAAGTGCCTCAGTGTCCTGCACAACTCGCATCATGTGCTTTATGCCCTAAAAGTTCAATTTCTAAGGTTTCAGGGTCCTAGAAAGTGAAGATTATGGGGGAGATGACCCTCCCCCCACTTCTTGCTCTGTGCTCTCCTATCAAATTCCTCAACAGACAAGTACAGGGACTGTGAAAAGGAAAACAACTGATTTGTCCCCGGCCAGCACCTTCTGGGATTCCAAATCCAGCACCCTCTTTGGAACCTAGGCACTTCCAGCTCTGAGCCCTCACCTGCCCTCCCTGCCCAAGAAACGAATGCCCCCCAAGGAGACGTTGGGGTCCCCACCCTTTCCCTGAAGAGAAAGGCTTTTCTGGCTGTTCTCTACCAGGAGCAGGCATTCTGCCTATCCAGCTGGTGCACACCCAGTAGCACCTCCCGAGGTCAGACGGGCAGAAGGGTGTCCCTGCACCCGAGCCTGCCTGGCTCAGCTCCCGCCCTGACGAGCCTGCGACCCAGGCGTCCTGCCCCCTGCTCTGACCTCCTGGCCCCCATCTCGGGCGACCCCTCACGCACACAGCCTCCCCCACCCCCACACACGCACGCACACATGCTGATAACAGTCCCGACCCCCGGCCCCAGCCGCAGTCCCCGGACCAACACCGGCCAGTTGCCTCGCCGCGTGTCCTGCCGGACGCTGGTCCTGCGCTTGCTCGGCCCGACCCTCGGCTCAGCAGCCCCTGGACCAGTGGCCCCCTCCTCCAGCCTGTGGAGTGGCCCTGCCCCACCGAGCTTCCCGGGATGAGGTCTTGGGGCGCGGGCGCCGGGGGAGCCCCTGGTCGCTGAGCAGCCAGGCAAGGGCACGGAGATGGGGGTGCACGGTGAGTGCTTGCCGGCTGGGGACTCCCGACCCGGCCCCTGTTTGAGAAGGGATTTATCACTAGGACTACTGGCCTGGAGGTGACTGAGTTCAAGGACCCGCGACTTGCTGAGGGACCCCGGAAGGACAAGGCGGGTGGGACAGCCTCCACGTGTCAGCCGGGCTTAGGGAGCCTCCGGGAAAGTCAGAAGGTGACCTGGGGACAGGGATGAGGTTTTGGGGTTCAGGAGAAAGAAGGGCTGCTATGCAGGTTGACAAGAGGTCGATACCTGGGTCCTGGAGCAATCACCGGGATCTGCGAGAGGGGAAGCCTCTGTCACAGCCGGACTGAAGTTTGGCCCCAGCAAGTGGAGCGGGTAGCTGGGGGGTGGGGTGTGCGCTCTGCAGCGGGATTGAATAAAGGCAAAGGAGGCAGAACCTGAGAGCTTGGAAGATTGGGGCTGGGAAGACTGGCCCAGGAAAAGAGTGGCATGTGTGAGCCTGCCCCTCTGAACCAACCCATCTCCTCCCGTCCCTGCCTCACACCAAGCCTGGATCTCTCTTCTAGAATATCCTGTCCTACTGCTCCTGCTGTCTCTGCTGCTGCTTCCTCTGGGCCTCCCAGTCTTGGGTGCTCCTCCACGCCTCATCTGTGATAGCCGAGTCCTAGAGAGGTACATTCTGGAGGCCCGGGATGCAGAAAATGTCACGGTGAGACCCCCATCCTCAGGACATTCCACAGAATTCACTCTCATGGGCTCAGGGGTCTCCCCCAAGATCAAGGATCCTGGAATCCTTCCTGGCACTTGGTTCAGGGGTGGAGGTGGGAAGCCAAAATGGTAAAACTGGTAACCCCAATGCTCATTCGGAAGCTAGCTAAGGGGCAAAGCTGGAGGGCCTATGGCATGTGGGCTGGTCTGGGAGCTCTTGCGGGCCTTGACTCCGTGGGGTTGTGCTTTTAGATGGGCTGTGCTGAAGGCTGCAGCTTCAGTGAGAATATCACCGTCCCAGACACCAAGGTTAACTTCTATGCCTGGAAGAGAATGGAGGTGAGTTGATTTCTTCCTTCCTTTGGGGGAATCTCATTTTGAGAACCTGATAGGGCGGGAGGGAGAATGATCGAGATAGAGAAAAATGGAGCGGCAAAGATGAGGACTAAATGGAATGTTCATTCATTTGTTTGTTCATTCATTCATGCCACAAACTTTCTTGCATGCCTTCCGTTTGTTTGCTCAGCTGTGTGTTTGGGGCTGCTGAGAGGGATAGGAAGGGGCTGGCTTGGGCCAGCTGGCTCCAAGTCTCTGTTCCCTTTAGGTTGAGAAGCAGGCCTTCGAAGTCTGGCAAGGCCTGGCCCTCCTCTCAGAAGCTATCCTTCGGGGCCAGGCCCTATTGGCCAACTCCTCCCAGCCATCTGAGATCCTGCAGCTGCATGTGGACAAAGCTGTCAGCAGCCTGCGGAGCCTCACCTCCCTGCTTCGGGCGCTGGGAGCCCAGGTGTGTAAGAATAGACCTTCCCCGCACTCTGTTTGCTCTTTCTGTAAAATGGGACAAGGGCCCTGCCAAGGAATGCTCTGACTTCTCATGCCCCTCCAATTCTATCTTGAATCCCATCTCCCTCCAGGGTCCCTGGCAGTGCAATAATCTCTTGTTCTTTCCTTGACAGAAAGAAGCCATCTCCCCTCCAGATGCAACAGCCTCTGCTGCTCCACTCCGAACATTCACTGTTGATACTTTATGCAAACTTTTCCAAATCTACTCCAATTTCCTGCGAGGAAAGCTGAAGCTGTACACAGGGGAGGCCTGCAGGAGAAGGGACAGGTGACCAGGTGCTCCCACCATGGGCACATCCATCACCTTGCTCACCACCACAGCCCATGCCACGCCTTCTACACCACCACTCCTGACCCCCATAAAGGGGTTATCAGCTCAGCCCCAGCCTGTCTCATGGACACTCCAGAGCCAGCTGTGCCATATTAGGGACCAGAGGAACTACCCAGAGCTCAGCTCAGATCTAAAGATGTCACAGGGCAAGTCTGAAGCCCTGAAGCGGGAAGAATTTAAAGATCAGCTTAAACTTGGGATGGATGGTGCCACATTGGACAGACACCAAACTCTTCTTGGTGCCCTGCAGACAAGTTAGAGGGCAAATACCTCTTCTTGCACCTTCCAAGCAGGGATAGGATGGACTGGAGAATTTAGATGGCAAGCCATGAATTCTCTAGGTCTCATGGGGACTCCCATGAAGGCAAGATCCTCCTGGACAATGAAGGTTGCGGGGGCTGTGAAGATGGGGTGGAGGCTGACCCCTGGCCCACATGGGGTCCAAGTTTTGTGTGTTTTTCAGTCTCATTGGCAAGAACTAAAACCATGACATGGCTTTTGGTTATTTTGTTTTCCTAGGACCCCCCTATTTCCCTGGCCCTGCCCTCATCATGGCAGCAGAGAGCTGGCCCAGAGAACCAGGGGTGGAGGGGGTCAGGCTCTACGTGCTGCCTTGCAGGGCCTGCCTGACCTCTTGACCCATTGGGCCTGAGGCCACAAGCCCTGCGCACATTGGTCAATAACATGGCTCCATTCAAGGCTATTCTGCAGTAGGCAGCTACCAACACTTTATTCTGCCTCTTCTCTGTGGCCCCTTCAGCTAATGCCACGTTTCCATCATCAGTCTTTGCCACCCCAGTGCACTAACCTCCTTGAAATCCAGCTCGCTCCTTTCCTTGCCTGGGAATGGTCACCGTAAATGTTCTGCCCCGAGACTTCCAGAGTGGCAGTAGACAGCAATGCAGAAAAAGCAACTTTCCCAGACAGCCAACTCACCGAGTGAGCCCTTACTTTGTGCCCGGTGCTTCCCTCAGTAGCTTGCTTCTGTGACATCATTTTATTCCTCACACAGCCCTATGAGAAAGTTACCGCTATGATTCCCAATGTATAGATTAAAGCCAAGGCAACAGGAGTTCCCCCAGCACTCACCCCTTCCTTCTGCTGCTTATTTTCCTTCCACACAATCCCTACCTGCTCCCTGCTTCCCTGGGATGGGGGACACAGAACAAACTAACTCAACCTTCACTCCCCATCCCTACTTCTTATCTGATCCTTTACTCCAACAACCAACTTCAAATTCCTTCCCAGAAATTGCTTCCAGGGGCAGAGCAATACTCCAGAGAGACCTGTGCAGACAGCAAAAGATGTCACAAAACTATCTGCACTCCAATCCTCCCTGTTATCATACACAAGGGGATCAGTCTTTCTTCTTATATCACAAAACTTAGAGAAGTCATCCTGTGCCCTTGTAAATATGCAAAAGGGAAACAATGTTTTGCAATTTGCAATGGGAAAATTAATGGGCAGGTTGGGGGGTTGGAGGGTATTTGCCAACTATATGTGGGGGAAGGGGTGAAGCTGTGGTGGGAGGAGGCTACGAAGGGGTGGACCCTATTCGAATTTTCATGCTGGTCAGCCCCACTCCTGGCCTAGAGTGTCCTCTTCAGGCCCTATTAGGAAATGCTAGAGAAATCTATAAGCAATAGAACCCTTACACTTCTGACCTGGCACATTTCAATAAAAATTTGTATTGTGGTTTCCTCATGTGGCATCTGATTTTTGCCTCACTGCTGTGACTCAATAAGGAAAGAATCTCTCTTTCTTGGTGGTGGAATTGAAGCTAAGTGATATGTTCAAAGCTCAAGAAATTCACTAATAAATGACCGCCATGACCTGACTTTGAGATTTAGGGCTTATAACTCCAACACTTTGTCCACCTCTTTTTCAGCCTAATTTGCTGCCTACACATCCCCTGGCTCTGTTGTCCCCAGAATTCAGGGTCACCAAACTTTAACTTCTCTTCAGAGTTATTACTGCTTTCAATTAAGTGAAAAAAGTAGTTAATGGTACCTAAACTATATGACCTGGACCAGGTGCAATGGGGAAAGTATGTTAAGAACATTAAAACATAATTAATTTATCTCACATTTATAGAGTGCCAACTGTAAGCTATCCTTTTCACTAAGTGCTAGTGAAATGAGACTACTCACAGCCTAGTGTCCTCCAAGAGCCAGCAGTCCCCAGGGGTGAAAAGACAGGAGTTCATTATTTTAGCTATAGTCATCTTGGTATGTGACTTGGGTACTGAGATGTGGGCAGCCAAAGGCCCAGGGTGTGAACAACTCAGCAAGGGCCTGAGTCCCTATTTCCAGATTTCTGGAGTGTGAACTTTATTCTGTACTATTATTATTATGATCAACAATAATGCAGACAAAGCCTGTATAACATGGTTGTTAGGTTCCAAAAAAATGCCTTGTTATGTGAACCCAATGTTATACGAAACAAAGAACTAGTACAAAAAAGAAGTTAGGTTCCAAAAGTTAAAAAACACTATTATATTTTTATAATTAAGAGAAATATATTTATTAAAGCAATTTCCCCCAAAAGTATAACATATTAATATGTATTAAATAGTTTTCCTCGTCATGACTACTATGGACCCATTAACCAAGGGCATTTTCTTTTAAAGATTTTATTTATTATTTTTAGAGAGAGGGGAAGGGAGAGAGGCAGAGAGGGAGAGAAACATCAATGTATGGTTGCCTTTCACCTGCCTCCAGCCACGGACCTGAATGGAAAGCTGGCTTGCAACCTGGTTATGTGCCCTGGCTGGGAATCAAACCAGCGACCTTTGGGTTTGCAGGCCAGCACCTTATCCACTGTGCCACCAGCCAGGACAAAATCTGTTATTTTAGATTTCTTGCTTTTAGCTGAAAGATCTTTACAAATTTTCTTAATTTCAAATGAGATATCTTTTGCTCTTAAAAGCTCTTATTCACCAGGGAGACAGACAGCCTAATTTAAAAATGGGCAAAGGACCTGAACAGATGCCTCTCTGAGGAAGACATACAAAGGGCCCAAAGGCATATGAAGAATGCTCAACATCAGTAACCATCAAAGAGATGCAAATTAAAATCACAATAAGACACCACCTCACACCTGTCAGAATGGCAATTATCAACAAATCAACAAACAACAAGTGTTGGTGATGATGTGGGGAAAAGGGAACCCTGTGCAATGTTGGTGGGAATGCAGACTGATATAGCCACTATGGAAAACAGTATGGAGTTTCCTTAAAAAAAACCCTAAAATTGGAACTGCCTTTTGATCCAGCAACTCCACTACTTGGACTATACCCAAAGAACCCTGAAACACCAATTCATAAGAACCTATGTACACCTATGTTCATAGCAGCACTATTTACAATAACCAAGTGCTGGAAATAGTCTAAGTGCCCATCAGTGGATGATTGGACCAAAAAACTTTGGTATATTTACACAATGGAATACTACACAGCAGAAAGAAAGAAAGAACTCCTACCCCTTTGCAACAACATGGATGGAACTGGAAAACATTATGCTTAGGGAAATAAGCCAGTCAATGAAAGACAAAGATCATATGATCTCACCCCTTACAGGACAGTTATGAACAAAACAAACAAACAAGCAAAACAGAACCAGACACATGAATACAATGACTAAACCTTCAGTTGCCAGGGGGGGAGGAGGAGGCAAAGAAGGGGAGCAATTTAGTCAAGAAACTAGCATGGAAGAACCATGGACATGGACAGCAAGTAGGATTGACTTTGCAGGGGAGTGAGTAGGTGGGGAAGGTGGCAGAGGGGAGTAAAAAGGGGATGGATGTAATACAACAACAATAAAATTAAATTTTAAAAATATTCTTTAAAAAAAGCTCTTATTATACTCCATGTCGTTCTGGGATTGCTCCAATTCTTAAACTGTGTTAGAGTGAAACCGTGTTCTAGGATTTATGTTGTTTAAAGGTTTCCCCCAATTCTTGAACCATGTTAGAGCAAAACCATGCTATAGAAGTGCCGTATTATATGGCGGTTACCTGTACATTAAGCTCTGCTGTGATTCATACCACAACTCTGTGAAATTGGAGGACAATAGGTACCACCTCCATTTGTCAGATGCAAAACTAAAACTTCTGCCAGCTCTTCTGACTTCCTGGTGGGACAGAAGCCAGCTCAGTCCAGTTCTGAGTCAGCAGATTACATGATTGTTTAATGGAGGTGTCTTCTGTTTACAGAGTGCTTTTCAATGTATAGGGTGCTTTCCTGGGCATCTCTCATTTGTTCTCCTAACCCCGCAAGGAAGGCAGAGATGGTAAAGGATCCTCACTTGCAGAAGAGGACACCAAAGTCGAGAGTTTGTGGGCCTTGCCCAGGTCATAAGACACAAAGAGGAAGGGCCAGGATCATAAGCCAGGCTCTCTCACTCTGGGCCTCTCTTCTACAAAAAGCATACATCACTGGGGCAGAGGAGAAAATTTGAGGGAGTGGATGGAGGAGAGGAAAAGATATTAGGAATGTCCATCTTTCACTACCAAACTCTGACCGCTCCATTCTCTGCTTCAGGAACCCACTTCCCTCTGAATAGATGGGAAATGCCTACCATTCTCCCCATCACCCAGTCTTCCAGCACTAGGGGCCAACTCAATTGCCACCTGCAGCCCTAGCTCCCACCTTGACAAGTAGCTTCTTGGCCCGAATTCTCTCTTGGGGCCTAATGAACAGGTCTGAACCCAGCTCACAGGCTGCCTAGGGTTTTCCTGGGACTACTCAGTCCACAAGTTTTTTGTTTGTTTTTTGGTCTTTTGGGTTTTTTATTCATTATTTTCAGAGAGAAGGGCAGGGACAGAGGAAGAAAGGGAGAGAAGTATCAATGTATGAGGTTGCCTTTCATCTGCCTTCAGCTAAGGACCTGGCTGGAGAACTGGCTTGCAACCTGGTTTTGTGCCCTGGCTGGGAATTGAACCAGCAACCTTTGGGTTCACAGGCCTCCACCAGTCCAGTGAGCCACACCAGCCAGGGCTCAGTCCACTAGTCTTACCATAACAGGTGACTGTTGCTGGAGTTGAGTTAGCTAATTGAGGTCCCTTAGACATTGTAATCTAAACTGAAAGTTAACTTCTATATATTATTTCCAGTTGGTCAAGGCTAATTCCAAAATTTCATCATAAAATTGTGATACCATGAAAGACTACTAAAAACAGAAAAACAGACAGTAGTAGTGAGTCATGCTCAAATGTCTATAAACTCCCTTCTTAATTTTAAAAAATTGATTACTAAAAAAACATGACACACATAATTTTTTATTTAAAAATCTTTGGCAGGCCCTGGCTGGTGGCACAGTGGATAAGGTGCCCGCCTGTGAACCCAAAATCACTGGTTCAATTCCCCTGCCAGGGCACATAACCAGGTTGCAAGCCAGGTCTCCAGCCAGGTCCATAGCTGGAGGCAGGTGAAAGGTAACCGTACATGGATGTTTCTCTCACTCTCTGCCTCTCTCCCTTCCTTTCTCTCTGGAAATAATAAATAAAATATTTTTTAATTAATAAAATTAAAAAATAAAAATGTTTGGCTGTACTAATCTTTCTTCTCCATGTTACCGATGAGGAAAGTGAGGCCCAGAGAGGATGATCAAAGTGCCCGATGACACACAATGATCTTAGGACTAACTCCAGTTCTCTGAAGTAATTTCCAGGGGTTTTCTACATCCCAGGTTCTCTCACAGCCATTCATTCCTGCAGCTACGAGTCTTGTCTAGTGACAGACCCTCTGGGGTCATGCCTATGCCTGACTCCCCAAAATGCAGAGCCCAATGGCTCCCTCCCAACACCAACATCCATCCTTTCCTGACATGCCCTGAGCACCCAACCCCCACCTTGGGGCAGGTTGGAAGCTGTGACTGTCTAGATCTGTGGCGCCAAAGGGAGGTCAGGAAAAGAAGCCCTCAGAGGCCTTATTGCCCAACCAGGAGGGGCTGTGGATCAATTGACTTCTGCTACTCTTCCCCAGGTTAACCATTTCCTGGCTTTGTACCTCTATTGATTATTCTGCTAGCTTGATCTGGAAGAAAGAGTTTGAGATGGGACATCCTTCATATCCCCGGGTTTGATGAAGAAAGACAGAGGATCTCTCTCACTGGGTCTAATTCCTACATGGGCCTTGTTGATGTTCATCTGGGCACAGGAGTCACCGAGACCTTAAAATGGGGCTTGTGGACTTTCCTCCTGGGTGCCTGATATCAGCTGTGCCAGCCCCTCCCCGATAGCCAAGAAGAATGGCCTGTCTAGGCATCACTGTCACTTGTCAGGAGCCCTGGTCATGGATTTGGTGGTAGAGTGTCGGGGTTTGCTGAGGTAAAGGGATGACACTGAAGGTTTCTGAGAACTGAGGTGTGGTGGGATATAGGAAATTTGGAGTCACAATAGCTCGGCTCACCTAACTATAGCTCTGGATGAGAGTGCAATTGTTATTGGAGAAACCCTGGTTCTTCTTGCCAATGCTGTAAAAAATTACAGATAAGCGAGTCTGTTAGCATGCATGCAAAATGTATTAATGAATGGGAGTGCTAAAACAAGGGTGGCCAAAGGCCAGGGTGGCAAGCTTGCCCTAGTCTGGCCAGAGGCCAAGGGACCCTGAGGGCCAAGGATGCCAAGAGAATAAGTCCTTTTTCTGAGGATTTACATAGTTGGAGGGATGGGGGTGAAGTTACATATTAATTGAGCAACTGAGGCATGTCTTTCTCTGCTTCTAGCCTCCTGTAACACAATGAGGTCAACAGGGTTTTTAAATGCAAAAAAAAACAACACACCATTTCAGCGTCTTGTCTTACATAGAATTGCCATTTCTTTCCCTTAAGGTATTTATTTATTTATTTTAAAATATTTTATTATTTTCAGAGTGAGGGGAAGGGAGAGAGGCAGAGAGGGAGAGAAACATCAATGTATGGTTGTGTTTCACTTGCCTCCAGGACCTGGCTGGAGACCTGGCTTGCAACCTGGTTATGTGCCCTGGATGGGAATCGAACCTGCGACCTTTGGGTTCGCAGGCCTGCTCCTATCCACTAAACTGCCAGGAGAATTGCCATTTATGAAGCTTATTGATAAAAGCATAGCTGTTCTGGCTGGGGTAGAACCCCCACCCCCGAATTTGGGTGCCCCCAACAATCCCTGAGGGGCTCCTCACAGAACTGTGGGACTGGGCACGACACAGTTTGGGGACTGTCCATGCGATGCTCTTATGGTGGGCAATTGACTTCATCTCTCCCAAGCTCAGTTTCCATACACATGGAAAATGAGGACACCATCTTTGCCATGAATAGGACATGAAGTTCAGTTAGGTTAGCCTGCAAAGAGTTGCTGTTTCCAGCTGCATCAACTTAACATCCATCGGTACCACATCTCTCTTGTTCCACAACTTCCTCCCCTGTCTCCCTGGCTCTGACCTGCCATTCTCCGATTCATATTCTTCCCCTGGCTCCCCACTCCACCCCAGCATCTTTTGAAAATACAAGTGACTTGATAGTCACTCCTGTTGCTTTAAACTTTTGGTGGTTCCTCAAAGCTATGGTTTTTGAGGTTTCCTAGATAGGAAACCTCCTAGTCTTACACACACACACACACACACACACACACCCCAGCCATTCTCCAAACTTGTTTTGCCCCCTCCAATCTTGGAAGTCTCCTGTTCCTGTAACCTCAGGTGTCATCTTTTGCAGAAGCTTTCCCTGACCAGCAGTGACCTGGGTCAAAGACTACTTCCACAGGCTCCCTATCAAGCACCAATCTGTCTGCCAGCCAGAGAAACGCACCCATGTAAAGTGTGGCAAAAGGTGGGGAGAGGTGGGGTGGAGGAGAGAGGGCTGGCATTAGCCAAGCAGGAAGGTGAGATTGAGTTGGATATGGACAGGACTGACATGAAGCTCATATGAGAGGGACACTACTGTGGTCTTCCTGTGACTGAAGACTTCTGCACTGACCTCCTACTTCACAGATGAAACAGAAGCCACTAAATATGCATCTGAGCAGTTCCCTCCCCCACTCCCTTCACATAGCTGGTTGTCCCTCCTGTTGTCTGTGTTCTAGACTTTTCCCATCCACTTTCTCAGAAGCCCTTTTCTCATCTCTCACTGTTGCACCTTTCCCATGAGCATTTACACAGGCTCAAACTTCTCTTATCTTGAAAACACACCATTTTGTCCCAGTTGCTGCACCTACTCTCCAAGTCTTCTTTAGATGGCCCAACAGCTTTAAAATGTCCCTGCTTTCCTCTTAGATCCTGTCCTCCAACTTTCACTTCCTCCTCAAAACCTGTAGTCTGGTTTCCTTCTAACCAGTTCCCTCAAAGGACTTTCACTAAGGTGTCTATAACAAAACAGATCTATACACATAGATCTAGATGCATACATACACAGAAGACATACAAACTTTGCTCAGCCCTCCTCAGGGTCACCACAGTATATAGCTTGCTGTGTGTCCTGCTAGTTCCATCTCTACACCCCAACCTGAATATGCACTAAATACATACCTTTGTTCTGGAATCTTACATAAGTGGGGTCACACTACATAATTTTTTTGTGTGTCTCCCTCTTTTTTTTTCTTTTTTCTTTTTTATTTCATTCATTTACTTTTAGAGAAAGGACAAAAGAGGGAAAAAGAGAAAAATACCAACGTGTGGTTGCCTCTTGCATGCCCCCAGCCGGGCACTGGCCAGCAACACCGACAAGTGCTCAGATTGGGAAATGAAGCAGGGACCTTTTGGTTTATAGTGTGTTGTTCAGTCCATAGAGCAACATGAGCTAGAAATAAACCTAATTTCATAACCAATCAAAGCCAGGGAAGAGCTTGAACGCAGTCCCCCACTACCACAGATTATGCAGCCGAGTTTCCCACATTTGGGGAAATCTCAGAGGTCAGCACATCAGGAGTGCAATGGATAAGCCTTGCCCTGGGAAAACCACCTTCATGGTCATGGTATCTCCCTGGCCAGGCAAGTGTGTGTCTCATCTCTTTTGTTTAATGTAGCCCTGGGTGCTCTTTCCACTATTGGACTCCATGGATTTACCACCTTTTCTTTTTTCTTTTTTTTTTTAAAGTCAGGAATAAACTCTAATAGTATCATTATCAAGTAGTACCTTTTAAAAACTATTTCTTAAAATTTGAAAATATACATAATGTTTCTTGTCTGAACCAGTTTTAAGGGTACAATTCAGTGTCATTAAATGCATTCAGGCCC
Source organism: Noctilio leporinus (assembly GCA_004026585.1). NCBI lineage: Eukaryota > Metazoa > Chordata > Mammalia > Chiroptera > Noctilionidae > Noctilio > Noctilio leporinus. Next base: position 157,583 of record PVIW01002269.1, on the reverse strand, counting down.
TGGCTAGTGGCTAAGTGGAAAGGTGCTGGGCTGTGAACCCAACGGTTGCTGGTTCAATTCCCAGCCAGGGCACAAAACCAGGTTGCAAGCCAGGTGTCCAGCCAGATCTGTAGCTGGACGCAGGTGAGAGGCAACCATACATTGATGTCTCTCTCCCTCCTTGCCTTCCTCCCTTCTCTCCCTCTAAAAATAATAAATAAAATATATTTTTAAATAAATAAATAAATGCACTCATATTCTTTTTCTTTAGTTATTAATTTTTTAAGAAAGAGTGGAAGGAAGGGAGAAAGAAAGGGAGAGGAACATGGATCGATTGCCTCCCTCAACCAGGGACATAGCTGGGAATCAAACCAGCAATGATTTAGTTTGTAGGGTGATGTTCAACCCAAGGAGCCACACCTGCCAAGGCAAGTACATTCATATTCTTCGTGCAACCCATCACCACCATCTATCTCCAGAATTTTCATCTTGTAAAACTAAAACTTTTTTTTTTTTTAATTAAAAGATTTGCACCCCGGCTGGTGGCACAGTGGATTAGGCAACAGCCTGTGAACCCAAGGGTCACTGGTTCGATTCTCCAGCCAGGGCACGCAATAAAGTTACAAGCCAGGTCTCCAGCCAGGTCTGTAGCTGGAGGCAAGTGAAAAAAGGCAACCATACATTGATTTTTCTCTCCCCCTCTGCCTTTCTCTCTTCCCCTCTATCTAAAATAAAAATAATAAAATCTTTTTTAAAAAAAGATTGTCATTGTCAAATTACCTTCTAAGAGGTTTTCACTAACATACAGTCTTATACAATGTATGTTATTTGAGTGTGCCTACCTGCATACTAGCCCACACTCAGTGCTATCAATCTTTTAGATTGCTGTCAATGTAGCAGTTTAGTTTGTTCAGCATTTTCCTTATTACTAGGGAAACAGAGCATTCTTTCCAATATTTACTGGCTGGTTGTATTTTTTCGGTGCTTTGTCCTTTTCAATTATTTGCCAATAAGCATTTCAGTCCTCACTTTAACCTGACCTTCCAATGGCCTTTGCCACTGTTAACAGTTCTAGAATTTTAGATTTGAAATGAGTTTCTGTTGGAATTCTGCAATGTTCCACTGTCTCCTAGAATACATGGTTGCTAAGAAAAGTCCAAAGCCCAGCTGATTCCTGATGCTTAGTAGGTGACCTGCTTTTTTCTGCCTGAAAGTATTTAGGATTTTCCCTTCACCTCTGATATTCTGAAATTTTATGACATACCTTTCATGGGTCTCTTTGCATTCATTGTACCAGACTCCTTTTAGTCAAGAGACTCATGTTTCAGTTCTGGGAAATCTTGTGTTGCTTTCTCCAGTAATTTATTTTTCTGTGTTTACTCTTTTTCAAACTCTTGGTTGGATGTTAGACTTCCTAGACTGATTTTCCAAGTCTCTCTTTTCTTTCTCTCTCACTCTCATTTTATTGCTCTCAATTTTGATTTACAAGATTTCCATTAGGTTTTAAATTTCAGCCTTCATAGTTTTTATTTCCAGTACTCTAATTGTCCAGTTTTCATGGCATCTTCAGAAAGATGCCTAGCAAGGAGGGTCAGGGGTTTCTAAAATAGCCTGGGCTCCTTACTCTGCCTTCCCTTATTCCCCAAGAGCCGACTTTGAGGTCCTTCATGGCTTTGCTAGTCTGGACTCTGGTGCTAATGATGGGGGTTGCCTGTGGCCAGGACCATGTGCCTGTCTCTCTCTGGTAAGTTGGTCTAAGGGAGTGACTGGGGGTAGCTCTGAGAAATAGTGGGGGGACAGAGTTGGAGGGGGCATGCAGGCTACTGATGAAGGTTCATGCACAGTCCTGGGGAGGAAGGTGGAAGCCCCATGGGTGGGATGGAGAGAGGATGAACAGAAATGAGGGATCCCCACAGCCTCAGAGCTTGAGTGGTGCAAGGGCTCAGAGGGAGGACGGCGGAAACATGAGGAGAGAAGAGCTCGGGAAACAGGTATGAAAATGGCAGAGGAAGTGAGAGAGTCCAGGTCCTCAGAAAATGGACAAAACCCAGAGCAGACCAGCATTTAGGAGAAACTTCAAGTAGGAGACAAGAAATGACGGCTGGCTCAGTGTCCTGGAGCTTGTTTGGGGGGATTTGAACAAGCAGAACTTGAACAACTAAAACCAAGGGCTGTTCTATGTGGCCCACACCACCTGAGGAGTGGCAGGGACTTCTCCGTGGAATCTGTAAGGTGAGGAGGGGTGGTCTCTTTGTTAGTCCTCTCTATGTTCAGCTGCATGTAGCTGTGGCAATATCACCCCTGCCTCACATCTAGCAACATGGGACCCGTATAGTCACTACTTTGGGGTGAAAACTCGTACCATAGGACAAGAAGATCTCAACCCCAAAGAAGGAGATTCCTCAGATATAAAGTGGTTCCTCCTTACCTGAGATACAACCACACCTGACATCCAGGGCATAGAGAGAGGGAGGGTACTAGAGGGGATGTGAGACCCTTTCAGGGAAAACCTCTTTTCAGAGACAGGTGAAAAGTTAAGGTGAGCTCACAGTCCATCATTGAGGCTTGTAACTCTTGATAATGACAAGTACTACATGTTGTTCTTTCTCCAAATCAACCTCAAGGAAAGAGAAACCTCTGAACCAGAAGCCAGTCACCCACAGCTCTGGGGACAACTGTGAGTTGGCAATCAGGACTGCCCAGACTTTCTCTCCCTCCCAGGGTGGCTGGTCCTTCAGGCCGATGATGACATAAACATGGAATCAATGTGCAAAGGGCAACCCTTAGATAACAGAGGGTGGAGGGAACTGCGGAGGAGTACAAACCCTGCCTAAAAGATTCACATTCAAATTAACAGCAACTAAGTGTATGCTGCCCAGACAAAGGCTGCCTGCCCTCTCAACCCAGCCCCTGAACCTCAGTTTGTGACTCTAGACCTAGACATTCTGCCCACCCACCCCACCCCACCCCCACTCTGAATTTCTCCTTAGAGATTACTTGTTTCTCAGATTCTTTTCCCCAAGTCTCTACTCTGGACCCTAACCTTAGTGGCCACTTTCTCTAAATTTACCAATCTTTTTAACCCCAATGGCCCCCCTCCCACTCCCAGTTTGGCTCTACAGCTGGTCCTGTTCCCTCTCCTGGTCTCACAGTGGCTTTTTCTTCCCAGCCATTATCACCCAGTGTGATTTTGAGAACAACTCCAGACCCTTCTGTGACTGGGCTCAAGTGTCCACAGATGATGGGGACTGGATTCGAACCATTGGGCGCCCCCCCATGGGCAGCATTGGGCCCCCTGGCGGGTACCCCAATGGAGGTAAGGAAGACTAAAGTTTAGGGAGGCAGCTGGGAAGTGGGCACAGGCAGATCTGTGTGGAGGGAGCAAGGAGGCAGCTGGGAATGGGCGCCTGGGCTCTGGGAAAGGGTTGGGGCAGTTCATGAGGGTGGCAGAGTCCCACTGTCCTGGGCTCTGCCTCCCTAGAGGGCTACTACCTGCACCTGGACTTGAGCACCTTCCACCCAATGGGGGTGGTCCGCCTGCGCAGCTCCCTCATATGGGAGCAAGGCCCCCTGTGTGTGCACTTCGCCTACCACATGTTCGGGCTATCATGGGGTGCCCAGCTCAAACTGCTGCTGCTCTCGGGCACCAAGAACAAGCACTCCAACCTGCTTTGGGAACACATTAACACTCAGAGCCCATCCTGGATGCTCACCACAGTCACCGTGCCCAAGGGCCATGCCCTTCCAAGCCAGGTGAGCCTAAGGGCTGAGCCTGGGACCCCAGTGGGAATCTGGGTGAGGAGGGGGCCAGAAGAAACTGGAACAATAAGGGGGTAAGGGGTGGCTAGGCCATCTGAATTCAGGCAGAAGACTAGGGGCTCACAGGGGTTGATCCCTCCCCTACTCACACAGCTGATATTTGAAGGCGTGATGGGCAGCACTGCTTACCTTGACATCTCTCTGGATGCTGTCTCTGTCCGTCGTGGCTCCTGCAGCTGGGGTGAGTACCTGTCCCTCCTCCTCCTCCTCTCCACCCCCATCATCCCCTAGGGTGGCAGGAGTAGCTCAGCGACCATGACCCTGGTTTCTTCCAAAGTTGCTAAAGTTAAAGCTACTTGCGTCCCTCTTTCATACCCTACACCTTTGACTCCTGAAGCAGCCACACCTAGAGAGAGGATTTCCTTGAACACAGAGTTGTGGTGATACTTGTCCTGGAGTGACCAACCATTTTCTCCTGGGCTCCCCTTGTTTCAGGGCTGACAGTCTTCCATCTCAGGGAACCCTCAGTCTGGGGTAAACCTGAATGTTTGGCCACCCTGGCTGCTACCAGATCCACCCAGAATTAGCCCTCTAATCTGATAGAAATTTGAGGGGAACAAATTCAAGGGAAGGAAAGTTCCAGAAGCTGGATGCAGGGAACTAACACTGAATACAGGTACTGGGCTAGATGCTCCCTGCATATAATCCAGTTCACAACATGTGGATATTGTTATTCCCAGTTTATAGAGGAGGAAATGGAAGGATGGGCAGTTTAAATAACCTGCCAAGAACACAGCCTCTAGGGAGTGGAACTGTAGCTAGCTTGAAAGCCCTTCATGGCTCATAGGACCCAGATTGGGACACAGAATTCTGACTCCAGACAGGCATATTTTTCAGAGCTGCGTCCTTTTAGAGAAAGCTAAATCCTCCCTCCTTTCATTCCCCTCAGTCTGCATGATGCAAACGTGCAGCTTCGACACTCAAAATAATCTCTGTGGCTGGAGCTGGATCCCCACAGCCTCTGGGGCCAAGTGGATTCAGAAGAAGGGGCCAACGGGGGTGCCAAACGTGGGCCCTAAGAATGACTTCTCCAGCCCTGGTAGTGAGTAATGGCCATGCTCCTGTCCTCTGACTTCCTGGGCTTCTAGTGACCTTGTAGGAGTTTGTGATGTTTGCCTGACAACCCTACAGTAACTGAACTTGGGATGGTCTGGAGTGGACCCAAGCAATCTCAAACCCCTATCAGCTTGAATTGTGGCAGAAAGCGAACTCCGCACTCCCAGCCAGCTCCCCACACCGCCGCCTTTCAAGCTCTGCCAGGTCAAGCTAGTACAGCCTGCGCCTTATCTGCCTTTCCCGCGCCTTTCACTCTTCATTTATCCAACAAACATTCGTTGAGCACCTTCCATGTGCAATGTGCCCAGTACTATCCCAGGCACTTATGATACATCAGCTTACAAAACAGACAAGAAGTGATGGGGGACCAAGAGGGGACAGTTTGTAAACCAATATATGCAGTTAGAAAGTGAGCAGCGCTGTGAGAAACAAAAAAAAAAGTTGAACAAAGTAAGGGGATAGGGCATGTTCAGGGGTGGGGTGGGCTGTATGTTTCAATAGGGCCGTTGGGTAGGTCTCATTAAGGTCACATAAGAGCACAAATGTGAGGGAGTTAAGGGAGTAAAGCTTGAAAATTTTGAAGGGGGGGACATTTTGACCAGAGGGGTCAGCCATACAAAAGCCCTGAGGTAGCAGAGGGCTGGTGGGGGTAGTGGGTGAGGGGCTATTGAGTTTCTGCTGGGAGACATGTGGCTGGGATGGAGAGGATGAGCTCAGGAGGGTCCTAGGAAGATCAGATCATGTGAAACCTTGAAAATCATTGTCAGGACTGTGACTTTTATTCTACACGAATATCTTTGCAGATTTGGAGCAAAGTGGCTTGATCTGATTTATGATCGGGTTGTGTTTTTTTGTTTTTGTTTTTTTTTTTTTAATTTATGTTTAAAAGGATCATCTACTTTTTGTGTTGAAAATCCTCTGAAAGGGAATGCAGGGAAGCCATTTGGGAGGCTTTTGCAATAATCCAGGAGATACTCTTTCTTCCTGTTTTATTCCATCCATGTCTATCCCTAGCCTCTTTTCCACCACCTCGCTGTGCGCTTAGCTGGGCTTTTCTTCTTTTTTCCTTCCTCCCACTCTCCTTCCCTCCCTCCCTTCCCTGCTCTTGAGCTCCTTTTCTCTTCTCCACCCCAGCCACCTCGCGTCTCTCAATCTGCTCCTCAATACGCATGTCTAGCTGGCTCTGAGCCCATGCCATGGCAAGCTTTGCGGGTCAAACATACAGGATCATGCGCGATCATTTCCTCTTTCAGTTTCTACATCTTCTCTTTCTCTTTGCCTTTCTCCATTCTCAATTCTTTCTCTTTCTTCCACCTTATTTTCATTTTCTTTTTCTCCAGCTCCCCGCCCCACCCCCATAGTTCTTTCTGCCCCATCCAACTTCAAGCCCTCAATCCTCTGAGCTCTCCTGTGCCTGAGGGCTGTCTTCTAGAAAGACCTTGAAACCCCTCCCCCCAACCCACCTCACTCTAAGCCCCTGGAGAGTAGGGCAGGGCCAACCCATCTCTGTATCCCGCCTCCCACCCCACTCCAGGCCCCTGGCATTGAGCACCGGCTCCCATGCTCAGCAGTTTCAGTAAATGTTGATTGTTGTTGCTTTTTAAATTTTCTCTCTCTCTTTCTTTTTCTCTCTTGTTCACGTAATTATACGAGGTCTGTCCGAAAGTATTGAGCCAATGTCACTATAATTAAAAATGTGCGCAGCCGATACTTTCAGAACAGACCTCGTTTTTTCATCTTTCCTTTCTTTTTCTCCCATTTCTCCTTTTCTATTTCTCACTTTTCTAGTATCTCCACCCCCTGCTTTCTCTTTCTCCACTTACCATTTCCTTTCCTTTCCCTCCACCTTTGTTGTTTCTTCTGTTTTCTCTTCCCGTCCACTCCTCTCATTCCCGTCCTTAGCCCCCTTCTCTCCCTTTCCAAAGTCCTCCCTCCTGGATGGTGAGTGCACCTGGCAGGCAGGACCCCTAGAGTCGGTCACTAGAAGACACACTTCTGCGCTGTCTGGTGGCCGCCCTAATTTCTTCCCTGGCTACCAGCTGCGTCACAGGCAATGTAAAGGCTAATTGACTGACAGAGCTGATGGTAAACGTGGGCCAGACAGACCCTTCCTCACCAGTTTGTGTGAATCGGCTATGTCCAGAGGGTCAAGAAAAGTAAGAGGATATGACTCTGGGGCACTTAAAAAGTCAGAATCCAAATGACAAGGTTCTGTCTGCTGCTTCTATGGTGATGTCTGCGTCCTTACCCAGCCCTGCCAAGCACTTCTGGAAATATTGAAGGCTTCAGCCAGTCGTAAAATGGGTGTAGGACCACCTCAGCACTGGCTGATCCTAGGCAGCTGTTGGGGCTCCCCAGAGCAAGACCCCCTGCCCTTGCATGGCCTTGTCCCTGTGCCATACTCCCCCAATTACAGCCACCCCACCTTACTGGCCTTTTTCTTTGCAGGTGGCTTCTACATGCTCCTGGACCCCAAGAATGCAAAACCAAGGCAGAAATCTGTTCTCCTGAGCCCCCTGAGCCAGTCATCAGGCTGTCTAAGCCTGTCTTTCCACTACATCCTCCACGGCCAGTCTCCTGGCGCAGCCCTCACTATCTATGCTTCTGTCGTGGGTAAGAGTGGGGAAGTCACAGGATTTACACTGACCGGAGGCACATCTCCCAGCTCTGGGTGGATGGGGAGACATGGGTCTAGAGAAGTCTGGGCTATGTGTGAGATTATTTTAGAGTGAAATCGGGGAGCCTGCAGGGCACTGGAGTCTGGGAAACTAGAGTGCCAGAAGGTGAGAGACGAGATGGTGCTTGCATTTCAGGAAGGGGTATATACTCCAAGTATTCCCTTTGCTACTCATCCTTCTGAGTACAAATTTCAAGTCATGTTCTAGTCCCCTCAATCTCACTTCTTCGGATTCCTTCCATTGTAGGTAGCACCCGGAAATACACTCTTTTCTCAGGACAATCTGGACCCAACTGGCAGCCTGTTTCAGTCAATTACACAGGCCAGGGACAGATTCAGGTACAGTTGAGCCAGAGGTCAGGATTCCTTGCCCATGCTAGGCAATCCTGATATTGAAATGGAGTAAGGGTCTGGACACTGGGAGCAAGGTGCGTAAGACCCTGAATAGAATAAACTCAGATGGGTATTGGGCATTTGGGCTGTTTTCTCATGCCCATCACTGTCTTTCTCTCTTTAGTTCATTGTGGTGGGCGTGTTTGGAGAGATCCCAGAACCAGCTGTGGCAGTGGATGCAATCAACATTGCTCCCTGTAGGGGTGAGAGCAGGGCCCCGGGAGGCCCAGATCTCTCAGAATCAGGGGTGGAATGGGGGAGGAATAGAGATATGGCCAAATTTTCTCAAATTTCTCACTTTGATACCCTAGGGCGTTTTCCTCGGTGTGACTTTGAACATGATGTCCATCCCTTCTGTGACTGGGTCCAGACGTCAGGGGATGGTGGACATTGGACCTGGGGTAGTAAAAATATTCCTACCCAAGGTTCAGGCCCCTCTGGAGGGCCTCTTAACAAAGGTGAGAAGATTGAGGACCCCTCAAGCCAATGAATTACTGAATCTGCTCCAGGCTAGGGGGCTGGTTAGTGTGATTGAGGGAAGAAGATGTAGGTGGTGAAGATAAGACAGCAGGTGTTTATCGGGAAGTGCCCTGTGGCCAGAACAGTGACGATGACAGAGGTCCAGTGAATTGAGGATTCTCATGGCTGTAGAGTCACTGAAACCTCCAGAAAAATGGAGGCATCTCACTTTATTGGGCCCAAGTCTTCAAAATCTACTGTCTCGTTTTCATTTAAGACACTTAACTGGCACAGCCAACAAAGTACTCTGGGTTTTCAGTTTGGTTTTCCTTTCCTTCTGATTATGCCTTCTTCGTTTAGAAAAGTCCAAAATGAGCCCTGTAGTGTGGTTCAGTGGAATGAGCATTGGTCTTTGAACCAAAATGTCGCTGGTTTAATGTATAGACAGGGCACATGCCTGAGTTGAAGGCCAGGTCCTCAGTTGGGGCCATGCCAGAGGCAACCAATGTGTCTCTCTCACACATTGGTGTTTCTCTCTCTCTCTCTGTCTCCCTCCCTTCCCCTCTCTCTAAAAATAAATAAATAAAATCTTATTATTATTATTTTTTTTTTAATGAGCACACACATACATACAAGGGGAAAAAAAAATCAAACAACACTACAGTGTGGGGAGTTTGGGTATTTGCATCAAATCTCTACTTGGAAAGCAAGGTGTTGCTAAAGAAAGCGGTGCTAGATTTGTCCTGTGGAGGTTTCTCATCTTGCCTATTCACTTCTTTTTCCCAAAAGGTGGCTATATCTACCTTGAGGCTGACAAGTTCTCCCATGCAGGCCAGTCTTTCAGACTGGTGAGCCCGTCCTTCTGCGCCCCGGGTGCAATCTGTGTGGAATTTTCCTACTACATGTATGGCCTGGGAGAGGGCACTAAGCTGAAGCTCCTGTTGGGGAATCCTGCAGGCAGTCCCCTAACTTCTCTCTGGCAATCTGTTGGGCCTCAAAGCCCCAACTGGCTGAATGCCTCTATCACCATTTTTTCAGGACATCAACAGCCAATGCAGGTGAGCAACGAAGGGAGCAGGCCCTCTAAGTATCTGCATGGGCCATGGTAAGAGGGATATAATGCTTCATATCCAGGGACATAACAAAGGCTAATGAGACACTAAGAAACTGGAAGGAGAGCAGATCAGAAAAACAAAACAAAACAAAACAAAATAATAAAAACCCTTGGTGCTCCTGAGAAGGGTCTTTGGCTCCAGGAAAGGGGCAAGGGCAGAATTGAGGCTGGAACAAGGTGACATTTTGTCAGAAGACAGACTCTATGCCTGGCAGAGTCACTGAGGTGCCAGAGTTTCATTTTCATTTCTCTTTTCCTTCTTTATCCCTCATTACCTTTAGTTGGTACTTGAAGCCATCAGGGGTGCCAACACTGCCTTTGTTGTTGCTGTGGGTTTTATCATGATCAATCACGGGGACTGTCAAGGTAAGACAAAACCCGACCTCAGAAATGGGTCCATGCTCTGGGATGACTGTCTCTTAGGCTTCTCTCATGTACTGATTAAAAAGCAAGTTCTCTCCTCTGTGTCTTAGTTTTCAGACTGCTTTGTTTTCTGTAATTTGCCCACTTCTACCTTCTTGGCTCCAATAGGATGCTTACTTGAGTGATGTGATTTTGATGCCATAACTTTCTGTGGTGGGATCCAGAACATTTTAAGGAATAGTAATCCTGAAGGGAGGACCAGTATCTTATTCATTTTTTATTTTCTGTATCTGGCACAATATCTGACATATATTAGGAGAAGTGGTCATTGAGTGTTTATTAAGCCAGCGAAGGTGGAGCTGGGGTTAGAAGGAGAGGGATCCCCTTTAATACCCCCTCCAATTAGAAGTGAGTGAAAAGGGTAGTGGTATGATTTTAATTAAACTCCAGTGATTTTTTTTTTTTCCTTTCAGGACCTGTGTCAACAATGCTTCCATCCAAGTCTCCAGGTCCCCCTACTGGCCCTTCTGAGATAACCCTCTCCATAGAAAAACCCATGGTCCCCACTGAAAATTTCACTGTCCCTACTGAAAAACCCACAGTCCCCACTGAAAGGCCCACACTTATACCCACTGGGCCTACAGTCTTGGCGATACCTCCTAGCGCTCCAAGTACCTCCATGACCCCTGTGACCCTGGCCACCACTACAACCCCTAGACCTACTCCAGGTATGTGATCATTGGACAAAGAGCCAAAAGTAAGAGACAGTGACTAGGAGAAAGTATTAGGGAAGATGGTACTTCTGATAGAAAACTGCAGCCTTAGAGGAGAGATGAATCAGGCATGGTGATTTTAGAACTAAGAACAGACTAATCTGAGTGAGAGGGACACGGGGCACAGGTAGGTGCAGATATTTGAGAACCAAATACCAGGCTTTCTTCTTCTTATTTTTTAAATATAGTTTTTAAGATTTTATTTATTTATTTTTGGAGAAGGGAGGGAGAAATAGAGGGAGAGAAACATTGATGTGCAATAGATGCTTCCATAGGGTGCCTCTCATGTCCCCAACTGGGACCTGATCTGCAACCCAGGCATGTGCCTTGACTGGGACTCACACTAGTAACCTTTTTTGGTTTGCAGGCTGGCACTCAATCCATTGAGCCACACTAGCCAGGGCTCTTCTTATTTTTATTTTTAAACTGAGATACAACTCATATACCATAATATGCAGTTTTAAAGTGTGCAATTTGGTGATTTTAGTATATTCACAACATTGCAAATATCATCAATTTCTAATTCCTGAATATTTTCATCACCCTCAGAAGAAACACCATACCCATTAGCAGTCACTCCCATTCCCCCAATCTCTAATCCCTGGCAACTACTAATCTACTTTCTGTCTTAAATAGATTATCCCATTACACATAAATGAAATCATATGTGTGGTCTTTTGTGACTGCCTTCTGTTATTTAACATAATGTTTTCAAGGTTCATCCATGTTGTAGTTTGTATTAGGACTCCATTCCTTTTTATGGCTGCATAATATAGATGAACTTCTTAGAGAAGAACTTGCGTTTGGGGTAGAACAGAGACAGGAAATCTCCCTGAGGAGAGCTATGGAGTGGGGGCTTCATAAAGGCTGTTTTCCCTTTAGCAAGCTGCCCCCGACATGCCCACTATGAACCCTGCGCCTGCCCAGCATACTGCCAGAATCCCAAGCCCAAATGCGAGCTCTGCAAGCCTGGTTGTGTCTGCAATTCTGGCTTTTTGTTTAGTGACTCCCACTGCATCAATGCCTCTTCCTGTAACTGCTCCTACGACAATAACTACTATAAGGTAAGACCACTGGGATGCCCAGGTCCCCTGAGGGAGATTTCTAGAGGAACACCCAGGTTCTAGTTCCATCGGCTCCCTGGGTAAGGTGAATTTGGATCCATGGAACAGTCCCAAGAGGTCAGCTCTCAAGCAGTGGTTACACAATGGTGGAATCATTTATTCAGCATGTAGTTTCGATTGTCATCTCTGTTCACACAATCAATATTTGTTAAGCATCCACTTTGAATACGGCATGATGCTAAGCTACGCAGATGATTTTATCATCCCGTGGTCCTTTGCCCTGTGCCCCTAACAGTCTTGATATTATTGTGCTTCTCTGTTTCATACTGGCAGCCTTGATGCAGTAGACACTAGACCAACCAGGGGCCCTCATCTCCAACCTGATGAAAGTTGGGGAATCCCTGGGTATATAGAGAGCCCTGGACATTGAGCAGAGCTTCTGGCATGTTCAGGACAGAATACAGCATTTCAGAATCTTCCAAAGGAACTTGTAAATTCTGATAGGATAGATCAAAAGAGAGAAATTACTGTTCTTATCTTCCCTCAATGATGCCCCCCCCCCGCCCCCCACACACACCCTGAGGGACATTTGTCAAGAGCAGAGTTTCTGAAGAGGCACAGGTTCTGGGCCAGCACTGCCCAAAAGGGATTGCAATCAAGCCACAGGTCATTTTATGTTTCCTAATGGACACATTAAAAAATAAAAGGAAACAGGCTAAACTAATACCAGTATCTGCTCAATCCTGAATATTCTCATTTCAACATGTAACCAATAGTTATTAATAAAATTGTTTACATTAATTTTTTTCCATACTAATAATCTTCAAAAACCTTGCTTACAACATATCTGAATTTACACCAGCCACATTTCAGGAACTCACTGGGCACATGTGGCTGCTGGCCACGGTATTGAATAGAGTCACCCTAGAGTCACCCTAGAGTCAGGCCAATCTGAGCTTGAATCTTGGTTCCAGCACTTTTCTGGGTGACCTTGGGCAAGGTTCTTTACCTTCTTGAGTCTGTTTCCATATCTATAAAATGTTCACCATAAGATTTTCTACTCCAAAGCCCTGGCTGGTGGCACAGTGAATAAGGCACTGGCCTGCGAACCCAAAGGTCGCTGGTTCGATTCCCAGCCAGGGCACATAACCAGGGAGCAAGCCAGGTCTCCAGCCAGGTCCTTAGCTGAAGGCAGATGAAAGGCAACCGTACATTGATGTCTCTCTCCCTCTCTACCTCTCTCCCTTCCCCTCTCTCTGAAAAATAATAAATAACATCTTTTAAAAAAACAAACAAGATTTTCTACTCCATAAGATGGCTGTGTGATAAAATTAGATCCTGACACAGACCAATTAATTAATAAATGTTAATTATTATTAGCAATTATGATAACTACCACTTGCAGTCTATTAACAGTGCATTCAGCTGTTTATTAGTGTCTAGTACCTCTTCTCAGCTCTATATATTCTTCCTTTTGGTCATCTCTTCCAGGGTTACTGCCTCCCCACCCCACCTCTCTTAACCAGTCTCCTGGGTGCCCCAGTGTCAGTGTTAGGATTAGCTTCAGCTGTAACCTCGTAGAACTACCTGTCATAGCTGTCAGCGTCAAGCATCTCTTTCCTGCTCTGGGAGACATGTATTCACTTAGTATACATTCACTTTTACATTAAAAAAATGGCATTGGGTCCCATGAAAAGAGCATGGTCCTTGGTCTTGTAATACTGTTAGATTCTTTAGGACACATTGGATCTTTCAGTCAGCAAGTACTTATTGAGTGAGAGCTCTCTGCTGGGCACAGTACTATGTGTTAGGGCTAAACTAGTGAGTAAAGATAGACATGGTCCCTCACAGGATAATTATAATAAAATAATCCCCAAAATATACATAAATATAAAAGTGCAATTATGCTAAGTCCTGGGAAGAAAATGTACCTAGAGCTATGAGAATGACCCATAGTGAGGGAAGTTTGGAAAGTCTTCCTAAGACAGTAGTGTCCCTTGAACTGAACCCGTTGGTTGTCTAGGAATAATTTAGAAGGAGGGAGAAGATAGAGCATTCCAGAATGAGAGAATAGCATATGCAAATGTCCTGTGGTGAGCAGAAATATCTAGAAGGGGATGGGAAGAGGAAACATATGAACAAGTTTAGGGCAGGTACAATGGAAGAGAAAGGGGCTGTAGCATGAGATGACAGGATCTACCCAAGAACTATATGGTGTTGTGACTCCCAATTCTTTGTTCCCAGACTGGAGCAGAGTGGTTTGGCCCCAATTGCATAGAACATTGTCGCTGCGGGCCTGGTGGTCTGGCGGAGTGCCTGATCTCTCAGTGTGGGACACACACGGTGTGCCAGCTGAAGAACGGCCAATACGGATGTCATCCCCATGGTGAGACCCTTCCCTTATTCTATCTCCACCTACCAGCCTTTCAGAGCAGGTGTGACATCAGGGTTCCAATCCCTTCCTCATAAGAGAAGCTGGGGTATGCAACTGGGTGGGTGAGGTGGCTCCACGGCTTGGTGAACCCTCTTCCCATGGCCTCCTTTCTTCCCTTGGCAGGCAATGCCACCTGCTTTGTCTATGGAGATCCTCATTATCTCACCTTTGACGGGAGACACTTTAGCTTCACGGGCAAATGCACCTACATCCTGGCCCGACCCTGTACCAACTCGACAGGTAGGGTCCTGGAGATGCCTCCATGGCTTGAGTGAGGGCATTGGTGCAAATGGGAAGGGCAAGAAAAGTAAGGGTTGACATATTCACTTCAGAAGCAGGACTTTCTGAAGACCAGACTACCAGGAAAAAAGCAACTTAAGACACTTCTCTTTAAAAGCTTTCTCTTAAAAGCTGGCTTCCTTGACCAGCTTTTATTGAGAGGCTCACCTCGCACAGTGGCAACAAAGGGACAGAAGAAGCGGTACAAACATCCACCCTGAAGGACATCCCAGTCTACTGAGGGGAAATGGATTGGCAGCATGCTATAACAGACTTTTCTAGAAGAGGAGACAGTCAGGCCCCATTCACATGTGGGTGCAGTTCCTTCTTGAACTGCTGAGCCGATGTCTCTGTGGCCCTTTATCCCTACAGTACCAGGCGTAGGTGCCTCCCTCAGTGAGTGCTCAGAAATGCTGTTGAATGAGTCCCTGGGTGCTCTTCATTCTTCTCCCCAAACAGAGCCCTTCTTCAGGGTGGCAGTGAAGCATGAAGAACGAGGACAGGAGGGCACATCTTGCCTGAGCAAAGTCTATGTGACACTGCCTGAGACCAACATCACCCTGCTCAGGGGCAGGCGCACACTGGTGAGTCCATTTTTTGTTCAGCTCTGCTGGGGCCACCTGTGGGCTTCTGTACTCTTGTCCTGGCTAGTTCCTGCAGCCTCTAGACCCTTTCAGGGACAAGCTCCAGAGCACTCCCAGCGAAGAGGTCTTTAGCATTGCTGTGGAGGGTGGATGTTGGAGTCTACTGGGGGTCCTTCTGATCCTTGGATCTCTCTGTCTCTTTCCTGGTCCCCACTTTCCAGGTTGGCGGTCAACAAGTCACCCTCCCAGCCATGCCTTTTAAAGGCATCTTCCTGGCTCTAAGCGGGCGATTTGTGGAGCTGCAGACTGCTTTTGGTTTGCGAGTGAGATGGGATGGTGACCAGCAGCTGTTCACAAGTGTGCCCAGGTGAGGCAGCTGCCACTTTTCCCACTCTGCCCCTCCCATTCCTAGGACTGTCTGATCCTCTTCCCCTTTCATTCCAGGCACTAATTCTCAGTCTAGGTAGGAAGCACCTAGCTTAACTGGCAGGCCTCCCTTTTAGATGAGGAGACGGGATGTAATGGTTGCAGGGCCATGGATTATACTCACAATGCTTTGGGAATATGCTAGAAGGAGTCACTAATGGGCTGTGGGAGCTTTCAGAAGAGTGGTCACTTGATCCCAGTATTCAAGGAAGAGTGGCTCATAAGGGAACAAAAGACTACAGAAAAAGCAAGCAGCAAATTCAAGAATAAGCTAGAATGTCATAGTGCCAGCAAAAGGTTTGTTATGCTTGGCAGATGAGTGTGAGTAGAAGGGAAGGAGGGGAGGCTGTAAAGATGGCTCGGGGCTGAGGGCTCTGAGGTTCTTGCGTACCTGGCACCTGCATGGAACCCTTGACCTGTGTCCGTACCCCTTACCTCTTTGCTTGTTTCACTCATCCCTCTCTGCTCTGGTCCCTCAGATGACAGAGGCCTCCTCTTTCCATTAATGCCTCCTCCTCACCCTCTCCCTATAGCATCTACTTTAGCAAACTCTGTGGTTTCTGTGGCAACTATGATGGCGACAGTAGCAATGACAACCAGATGCCTGATGGTAGGACAGCACAAGACGAGGAGGAGCTGGGCAACAGCTGGCAGACCTTGGATATGGACAAGGAGTGAGTGAGGATGTCCCCATCTCTGTCACCACCTCTGGCTCTTTTGATCCTTTTAAGAACCAAGCACCCCGATTTGCATCACCCCTTTTCTCCTCTCTCTTCTTCTATACACCCCACTTCTGTCCCAGCCAAGTCCATGAACTCATTACCAATGAACTCACCCCTACTCTCAGTGATCCTCAGGCAATTGTGAGGAGAACCCCCTTTTGCTTGCCCAGTTCAAGGTTTCCCACCTCCTTTAGGGCTTGATGTTCAAATGTTCTCCACTAGGGGATTGTTGAGAGCTGGAAGATGCTGGGGTTGGGGCTGAATGGAGGCAAGTCTTGACCCTTAGGGCATTCTGGATGGGTGTCTCCTAGGTGCCGGAAGAACAAGACAAATCCACCATCTTGTAACTCAACCTTGCAGAACACTCTATCAGGGCCAGAGTTCTGTGGACGGCTAGTGGTCTTCCATGGAGCCTTTGAGTATGAAAGGAGGCAGGATGGGGGTGGGGGGTGGGGTTGAGCACCTGGAGTCCTTGAGGCTGGGAGTTCTGCCCTCTCTGCCCTCTCAGACCCTCTGACCTGGCCTTTCTCTGCAGAGCATGCCTACCGTACATCATGGCTTCTGTCTTCCTCAACAATTGCGTGCTTGACATGTGTAACTTCCAGGGGCTGCAGCTGATGCTGTGTGCTCATATGGCGGCCTTGACTGAGACTTGCCAGGCTGCTGGCTACAGAGTGAAGCCCTGGAGAGAGCCCCAGTTCTGCCGTGAGTTGTGCCCAGGAGCAGAGTTGGGAGAATGCTTCCTTCAGAGGCATATGAGAGCAGAGAGCCAGCGTCTAGAGAGTTAGCACATGCTTAGGGGTGCCTGATTGGATCCCTTCACTTTCACATGCAGACGGGGAAATCTGCAGAGTCAGAAATTGCCTATCTGCTGAGAAAATCAGTCACTTGTAAACACAGAAAGTCTCCCCAGCTGCCGGAGGCTATGCAGAGCAACGTCTATGGGGTGTACGCCTGTCCTTGTTGCCTGGTGCACACACAAAATACAGACTTGTGGCTGGGAGGTTGCACCATCACTGTCACACAGCTGCTAACTATGGCCCAGATCTCTGATCTCTGGGGAGCCTGCTTTAGAGCAGGGCCATTGTCCTTTATTGGGTGCCACATAGGTGGTTCCCAGCTTTCCTTCCACCTTGATCATTTGCCCTGGGCAGGTCTACATAGCAGTGCTGTTGAGGTTCTTGGGTCAGTCCACTCCCATTGGACCTGCCTCTTGGTAGCTTCCTATAGGCCTCCCCACAGGGCCAGGGGAGAAGCTGAGCTCCTGAGTCATGCTTCTCCTAGTTCTTCTCTTCTTCTCAACATGGGATAGAAACCTCTAGCCGGGGCCCTCTGAACTCTGGGCTGTGTTACAGATATTCCTTTTCTTGTTCTCAGCCTGACTCATGCCCTTCTCACCTGTGTTTCTCTCTCCGCCAGCTCTGAACTGCCCACCCAATAGCAAGTATACCCTATGTGCCAAGCTGTGCCCTGACACCTGCCATTCAAACTTCTCTGGCATGTCCTGCCAGGACCGATGTGTGGAGGGCTGTGAATGCAACCCTGGATTCGTCCTCAGCGGTCTCCAGTGTGTCCCCCAGTCCCAATGTGGGTGCCTTGACCCCACTGGGCGCTACCTCACGGTGAGCCTCTGGGGCTGGGCCTCTTAACCATGCAGCCAGAAAGCCCTCCTCCGGATCTGAAGTCTGCAGCAAGAGAGGAGGCGTGACAGGACCTGTAGGGCTGGCTGGGATTAGGGAAACTCTGGCTCAGATCTCCTTTCCCTTTCTCTTTTTTCAGCTCTAGCACTTCTCACACAGACAGGGATGGAATCATAGCCGTTAGTGCTTACACTACCTGGCAGAGCCTGAGACCTGTTTCTCTTCCCTCCCGTCCTCTCTGCCCTCTATGTCCCTGAGTCATTTTCTTCATCTGTGTCTCCCCTGAATTCTTTCCAAACACCACCTCCTTTCTACCAAGACCCCTTTCTCTATTGAAGGACTTCAATCTCCTCCTGGCTTCATCTTTAGTTTTCTTAGAGGCAGCATTTGGAGCCAGACCCTCGTTGATCCTTTCTTCCTTCCATGACTGTCCCTCACCCAGGTCCTGGAAATTACACTAACGTCCATCCAAGCCACCTACCATCTGAGGTCCTCTTGGATCTCCTCCCCTCGGCCCCCATCCCAGGCCCTCTGAACACTTTGTCCACGCCTTGCTCTCTCTCCACCTGCTTTTAAGCCCCTTTCACCTGCTCTGCCTCCAGCCACCCAGCCACCCATGCCTGTTGGAATTCACCTCCTCTGAGGCCCTGTTGAAATGTTGCCTCTTCCTTGAAGCCGTCTTGATAAGCAAAGTCAGAAAGAAGCCCCCTAAACTTTCAGAGCAAGCGCTGATCGGGTTGATGGTAGGAGACACACCGGGTGCCCTGCTTGTTGCTTTTCTTCATTAGGTGCCTATTGTGTTGGAGCACAGACTGTTGGGGCAGTTTACTTGTTTATTGCCCCACTCTGGGTTGTGAGTTCTCTTAGGGCAGGGACATCATCCATCCAGTTCATTACTGAATTCCTCACGACTGGCACCAGGCACATAAAATACCTGTTGAAATAATAAAGGAACAAACAGATGATGGAATGAGTGAATGAGTGAATGAATGCCAGATTTTGGCAACTAATCCTGGAGCTTTGGGAAGACAGGAATCCTTCCCCAGTGAGCAAGCCAATGAATGATCTGAATAGCAGTGGGCTAATAGTCAGACCTAGAAATAACCTCTTTTCCTTCCTCTCTTTCTTCCCCCAGGTAGGGCAGCAGTGGTTCAAGCCAGACTGCAAACAACTCTGTATCTGTGAAGGCAACAACAGAGTTCGCTGTGGGCTCTGGAGGTGCCAGGCCCAGGAAGTGTGTCGTCAGCAGCATGGCATCTATGGCTGCCATGCTCAGGGTGAGCACTCAGGTGGAAGGTGAGCAGGGGGCTGCTCATGCAGCCCCACCTAAGGGCATAGCCTTGGCCTAAAGCAGGCTCCTCAGAGAGCCTGAGCATATCCAGTGGCTGGAAGGCAGATCCCCAGAACCAGAGCATTGTCTTCAAGGATCCAGAGAGTGAGGTTGGGGCAGTCCCTATTGTTGACCTCTCCAAGCCAAACTGACCACCTGACGAGCTATGGGGACCACCTCAATGTGGACTCACCAGATGGCACCTCAGGGTCAACGTGCCTCTGAACATCTTCCTTTGCAGGGTCTGCCACCTGCACGGTCTCAGGGGATCCCCACTACCTGACATTCGATGGAGCCCTGCACCACTTCATGGGCACCTGCAGCTACACCCTGGCCCAGCCTTGCTGGACGTGGTCCCTCGATAATTACTTTGTCGTGACCACCACCAACGAGTTCCAAGGTGGAAATGTGGAGGTCTCCTATGTGCATGCCGTGCACGTGAAGGTCTTTAACCTCAACATCTCGCTGATCAAAGGCCACAAGGTTGTGGTACGTGCCTCTGCCCATCTCCCCTGGCCCCACACCACCAGCCTACTCAGAACCTCTACTCTGTCCCTCCTTGTTGCCTACCTGCCTGTTCTGGAACTCCGGGGGAGTTTCCCTCAGCAGACCCAGTTCCTGTTCCTGAGACATGCCTTCCACCCCTCTCCTGCTCCCAGGCCTCAGCCTTGTTGTTGTCCTTGCTCCAAATGCATTTCCCTACCATGTCCTCCCTGCCTTTGTAGCTGAATGGTCGCCGGGTGACCCTGCCTGTATGGCCTGCACAAGGTCGGGTCAGCATTAGGCCCAGTGGCTCCTTTACTCTCCTCTACACTGATTTTGGGCTTCAAGTTTACTACGATGGGAACCACCTGGTCAAAGTGACAGTACCCTCCACCTACGCTGGCCGGCTCTGTGGGCTGTGTGGTGAGTTCCTTGGGCCCCTGCAGGCAAGACCAAGACAAAAGGAAGGAGCCTGTCCTGGTCCTTGCTCATATACACACTTAATTAGGTGTCCTAAGCACTGGTCCATTGCTTCATGTATGGAAGGTGTTGGGCATGAGGGTGGGTATTAAGGAAAGCTCAAGGTAAAGGAGAAATTAACCATGGTCTGTGGAGTGCAGAAGAGGGCCTCCTGGGGGAAGAAAAGTGGTGGTCCTGGGGCTGGATCTAATTAAAGGGTGGTCTCTGTTAACTCCTCCCTCCTCCAGGAAACTATAACAACAATAGCTTAGATGACAATCTGAAACCAGATGAAAAGCCTGCAATCAATTCTGTCCAACTGGGAGCTTCCTGGAAGTCAAAAGAATACTCTGAACCTGGGTGAGCTGGGATAGTGGGTGCCAGGCATGGGGAGGTGGACCCCCATGGAAGAGCTCAGCAGGCAGCTTGCAGGGTCCTCTTTGTCCCCAGTCTCTCTGAGACTGGATTTGATGCCCCCACTGCTGATTTCTCCTGTGCTTATTGATCTAAGGCTTTTTGAAGAACCCTTTTGGGCAGTCTATACTGAGATCTAACCTTCTTCCTTCCTGCTATATCATCTGACCTTCCTATTTACGGGCACCACTTTGTTCCTTTCTCCTGTCCTTATTCACATCCCTGTTTTTCTCTCCACTTTGGTTTCAGTTTTGGAGAAGATTCCTCCAACCCTAAATCCTTTCCCCTTCTTTTTGTTTAGCTGCTTCTTTGAGGGCGGTAAACCTCCCCGATGCTCAGGGAATGAAGCGACAGACACCTGGAAAAAAAACTGTAATATCTTAATCAACCCTGTGGGTAAGCCTCATCTCTGCAGGCCCCTTTTCCTCCCCCAGGGCAGGAGAAAGAGGAGGGGGACTGGTCAGGGAGGGAGGAAGGGTGAAACCTGAAATAGAAAGTCGGGAGGAAGACAGATGGAAATTCAGAGATAGTGTGCACCTTCTTGGGAGCCTGACAGATAAGCCCTTTTTTTTTGCATCTCAGGAAGTAGGTTTTCAGTAAATACATGTTTTAATGAAAAGAGAACTCAAATTCATCCCGAGCAGCTGCCTGGTTCTGCTCCTTTCCCAGGCTTCTGCTCTTTTCTCACACACCTGTGGTTTTATTCTCCAGGACCTTTCTCCCAGTGCCAAGAGGTGGTACCCCCACATTCCAGCTTCACCAGCTGCGTTCATGGCCAGTGTGGGACCAAGGGCGATGCCCTGACCCTGTGCCGCTCCCTGCAGGCCTACGCATCCTTGTGCGCCCAGGCTGGCCTGGCCCCAGCCTGGCGGAACAGCACCTTCTGCCGTGAGTGAGCTGACCAGCGCTCTGCGTTATGGAGGAGTCCCCTGAAATTGCGTCCTCTCCTGCTTTCCCTCAATTCTGTTCCTACGTTCTTCCCTTCACAGCCTGGTCCTCTGCCCCCATAAGGGCCCTCCTCTGTTCTCTACTTTCCAGTCTCTTCAAGCCCAACCTCCATTCTCTACCTGTCTCCTTGCCCTGGGGGCTTCCATCTGATTCTCACCTCACCAAAAACTCTGCCCTTGTTTGCTTACTCCATCTTTCCCCTCTTACCCGTTCCCTTTCTTCTTCTTCTTTATCAGGAACTCTTTTTTTTTTCTCCCCCAAATTTTGGTAAAATATACATAATGTAAAATTTCCCATTTTGAAGATTTGTTTACAAGATTTTATTTATCGTCCTGGCTGGTGTGGCTCAGTGGATTGAGCGCCAGCCTGCAAACCAAAAGATCATTGGTTAGGTTCCCGTCAGGGCACCTGCCTGGGTTGCAGACCAGGTTCCCAGTTGGGGACTTGTGAGAGGCAACCAATCACACATCAGTGTTTCTATCCCTCTCTTTCTCCCTCCCTTCCTTTCTCTCTAAAACTAAATAAATAAAACTATTTTTTTTTTTTTTTTTTAGATTATATATTCATTTTAGAGAGAGGGTAAAGGAGGGAGAAAGAGAGGGAGCGAAACATCAATGAATGTGGTTGCCTCTCACATTCCCCGAGCTGGGGACCCAGGCATGTGCCATGACTGGAATCAAACCAGCAACTTTTTGGTTTACAAGCTGGTACTCAATCCACTAAGCCATGCAAGCCAGGGCTCCCAGGGATTTTTTTTTTTTTTTTTTTAAGATTTTTAAATTTATTATTCTTCAAACAGAGGGGAAGGGAGAGAAGCGGAGAGGGAGAGAAACATTAATGTATGGTTGCCTTTCACCTGCCTCCAGCTACAGACCTGGCTGGAGACCTGGCTTGCAACCTGGTTATGTGCCCTGGCTGGGGAATCGAACCAGCATTCTTTGGGTTCGCAGGCTGGCACCTTATCCATTGTGCCACCAGCCAGGGCTCCCAGGGATTCTTGATGCCCCAAGGTCAGGGAGCTGAAAATTACTCATCCCTTCCTAACACTAGTTTCTTCTTAGCTCTGAAGTGCCCATCTGGCAGCAGCTACAGCCCCTGTGCCAACCCTTGCCCAGCCACCTGCCTCAGCCAGAGCACCCCATGGGACTGCCCAGCAGCACTGCCCTGTTCCGAGGGCTGTGAATGCCAAAAAGGCCATGTCCTGAGTGGAACCTCCTGTGTACCCCTCAGCCAGTGTGGTTGCACCAGCCCAGGGGGCTCCTACCATCCGGTGAGAGGCCAGACCACAAAGGGTACCCTGCCCTTGTAAGCTCTCCAAGTTAGGGGGCAGAAGGGCCAGCTCAGGCCAGTGCTGGGGGCCGAAGAGCAAGCTGAGAGAGTGTAGCAATGGAGGAAATTAATGAGTAAAGCCAGCCTCCTGGGGAGCTTGGGGTGGTGGGGGCCCAGTCTATCTATGGCTTCCACGTTGCTATTGCATGCCCACACTCCACAGGTTGGAGAGAACTGGTACACGGACAACACCTGCTCTAGGCTCTGCTCCTGCTCCCCCAACAACAACATCTCCTGCCTCCAAACCTCCTGCAAGCCGAGCCAAAAGTGTTGGCCCTTGGATGGGCTAATGCGCTGCCGGGATGCAGGTATCGGCCACTGAGCGTACAGGAGAACCTCACAGCCACCAAGATGAGCTTGCCCCAGTTTCCCCTCATGCTCTCCTCACTGCCACCTGTGGCACACCAGGTTGTGGCCCTGCCGTACCAAAGACCTTCTGGTGGGGACAGATGACCACTGAACTGTCTGTCAGGAAGGGCTTCTTGGAATTACTCATGGTTCTCCCATAGCAGATGGACCTTTAGAAGTCTCTCCCTGGCAGGATAATACCTGTTCTACCCGCAAGCCTCACACCAGCTAGACCCTGTGTCTTGATTCTTTTCTTTGTCTTCCTTCCCTTTAGAGGCCCCCTTGCCTTCACCTCCTTTCCTTGATGGTGGGGAGAATGACTGTTCTTGATAGAGGACGAGCATTCCTCAGCCATCTACCTCTCTCTCCTGCAGGCATGGGGGTGTGCCGGATCTCAGACAATTCCCATTTTGTGAGCTTTGATGGCAGTTACCATGTCATCAGGGACACCTGCACTTATGTCCTGGTGAAAACGTGCCACTTCACCATGGACCTGCCTTTCTTCAAGATCAGTGGAGAGACTGGGAGCGGGGAAAGCCCATCCTTTGCTTTCTACCTCCGTCAGATTAACATTAACATCTTTGATTCCCTGATCACCCTGCAAAAGGGCCACCATGTGCTGGTGAGCTGGGAGGCACAGGCAGGGACAAAGGAAGCGATCTCTGTGGGGAGGGCTCTGGTCCTTCCTACTCACATGCCCTACCCTCCTCTGTAGATCAATGGCAAACAGTTCATCCTTCCCTTGAACAACAAGATCCGGGGTGTCAGCATCTCTGCAAGTGGCATCTACACGGTGCTCAGCGTTTACATTGGGCTGCAAATCAAGTTTGATGGCAGTGGGTTCTTAGAGATTGAACTCCCTAGAGCCTATTATGGAAAGGTGAGGAAAAGAACTGGCCCTTCTAAGGAGGTCATCCCCCCAGCAAGGGAATGACCCAAGAGGTCATTCCCCAGAGCAGGAGAGGATGCTGAGTGCTACTTTCTCTTTAGAGTGGAAAAGGGGGTGCCAATGAGAAATGCTCTCCTGGCACCCCCCCCAGTCCAAATCCTGAGACTCCCCTCTCCCGACCCAGGTCTGCGGCATATGCGGGAACTTCAATGGCGAGGAAGAGGATGAGCTAATGATGCCCAGTGACGAACTAGCTCAGAATGACATTGAATTTGTGAATAGTTGGCGAGATAAGGAGGCCAACCCAACGTAATTGTCCCCATATTTTTTTCTGCCTTTTCACAGGAAGACAAGTTGGGATTCTAGATCATGCAGCACGCCTGGGCTAGGGAGATCAGAGTGCTTCCTTTGTGTGTGTAACTTGAAACCAGGAATGGCTTCTGGGTTCTGAGAACCCATGTGGGGAAACATAAAAGTTCTCCATTTTGGGGTCTGAAAACATGGGAGGGAACCGAGGTTGCACGGAGGGTGGCCAGAGCTCAAATCAGCTTCCCAGTGAAGACAAGAGGCACCGTCAGGGTTATTTGGGGGCGCCAAATCATTTTCATAGCTGGGGCAGTGGCTGTCCCTGTGATGACCCTTTCTCTTACCAGCTGCCAAAAACAGAACCAACAAGAGAATCAGGTGAAGACCAAACGAGAATCTCAGGAGGAGATAACTGCAAACTGCGGGCCAGATCTACTAGTGAGAGCTCAGGAGCAATGCCAAGAGGCCTTTCAGGCTCCGGCCTGGACTGAGTGTGCCACCTATGTGACCCTAAAGCCCTTCCTGCTCCACTGTATGTACAACTTCTGTGAGTTTAGAGGCCTGAACAATGCCCTCTGCGGGCCTCTGCAAGCCTTTGGGGCTGCCTGCCAAGCCCAGGGACTCAAGCCCCCAATCTGGAGAAACAGCAGCTTCTGCCGTGAGTGTCCCCTATGACCCCAAATAGTTCCCAAACCCTGTTTCTGTCTGTGGATCTCTGAAAACTGCCCTATTTTCCTTTCCAATTATGTCTGAACAATTTCTGACCTCACCGTC
Organism: Noctilio leporinus; assembly: GCA_004026585.1. Taxonomy (NCBI): domain Eukaryota; kingdom Metazoa; phylum Chordata; class Mammalia; order Chiroptera; family Noctilionidae; genus Noctilio; species Noctilio leporinus. Next base: position 132,521 of record PVIW01002269.1, on the reverse strand, counting down.
TCTGACAGCAATGTTTACAATAACCTCTTAGCCAGTGCCCCTCCCACCAGGACAGCACAGGCTGCCTCTCATCTCCTTCGTTAACACTGTCTTTCGAAAAGTTCTGTGATCCTGTTACTCCCCAGCATGGCTATTGCCTGCAAAATTTAGTCCAAGCTCCTGCCCGAGATGTACAATAACCTACACGCTGCCCCATCCTCTCCTTGCTCACCGCTTTCCTGAGCACCTGCCACCACCTGCAACAAATGACCTTGTTCCCCGCGCAGGCCTTGCTTTTCCACACCCCTCCCTGCTTTTATACACGTGGCTTCTTGCACCTGGAAAGGTCTTCTCCTGGCCGACTCCTAGGTACCCTTCTGTAGCTCTTTCCTTTAAAATTTAAAAAAAAAAAAAATCATTATATACCATCATATTCACCCCTTTTAAAGCGTACAAATTACTGGCTTGTAGAAGGTTCACAAGGTTCTGTAACCATTACCACTATCTAATTCCTGAACCTTTTAAATTTCAAAACAGTGATTAAAGTGTTTTTAGTATGTGATGCATTCATATGGTTCAAAAACTTGGAAAGTATTTAAAGAATCCCAGTGAAAAGTCTGCCTCCCATCCTGACCCCATGAGTTGAATTTCCAGTCTGCACCTCAGTATTTTCCCAAAGGTCTTTTTTTATGCACATACAAACAAATACAAATTTACTTTCCTTATTCTTCTTTTTTACAAGCAGCATTTGAGACACGGTATTTTGCACTTTATTATTTTTTACACTTAACAATCTAGTTTGGAGATCCTACCACGTCAGATATTCTCTTCTATGTCAGAGAGCCACATCTCATTTTGTTTTGCAGCTGAGTAACATTTCTTTATGATACCATAATTCATTTTGTGTAATTTATTTAATTAGTCTTCCATCAATGGACTTTCTAATTGTCTCCAATCCGTTGCCACACATGCTGAACCAAGAGGATCATTATTCTTCCTTTCTTTCCCTGTGCCCTGGCACATAGCCCATGATCTCTACTTGCTCCCTTTCTTACCCCCAGCTCTGGAATACCCCACCCACAGCACCTACAGGACCTGTGTCCCTTCTGCTTGCCTTTGTCCTGGCACCTGGAAGGCCAGTATAAGGACACCAAAGTCCTTTCACCTTCAAGGAGGGCTGCATTTGTTAGCCTGGCTATGTACTGCAGTTATGATTTTCTATGTGTGTATCACACGTATTTGTAGGATAAATTCCTAGGATTATTGGGTAAAGGACCCTGTGCATTCGTACTTTTGAGGGATGTTGCCAATTGGTTTTCCTCAGGGGTTGAGGAATTGACATTCCCACCAGCGTGTATGAGTGTCTATTTTCCCACAGCCTCATCAACACAGAGCATTATTACACTTTTACATTTTTGCCAATCTGATAAATGAAAAATAAAAGGTCTTAATTTGCATTTTCCCTATTCTGAGTGAGATTGTGCATTCTTTCATCCATTTAGGAGCCGCATGAATTTCCCGTTCTGTGAACTGTCTCTTCACTCACCAGTTTTTACTGGATTGTTGGTCTTTTCAAACTATTTTATAGTTCTTTCATCTATTACACAGAGTAGCTCTTTACTGGTGCTACAAGTCACAGCACATTTTCCATTTTGTATCTTTAACTCTCTCCTTGCCATGCAGAAAGAATTTATATATAGTTTGTGTGGTGGGATACGTTAGTCTCTGTTTTATGGCTTCTGCATTGTGAGCCATGGTTACAAATGCCTCCCCCTCTGAATTTACAAAAGAATTTGCCCATGCTTTGCTCTGGTATTTTTATGGTTTTATTATATTTTAGAAAAAAATTTGATCCACATGAACTTATCCTGGTGTATAGTACAAGATATGAATCAATTTTTGTTTTATTTTCCTCCAGCATTATTAAATTACCAGTCTCTCTTTTCTCCCTGGCTGAAATACCATAATTTATCATATACTAAATTCCCATATGCTTTTGGGTTTTTATGTGGGCTTTCTTTCCTCTTTCATTGCCACATCAGCCTTTACTTGTAACAATGTTGTGATCATCCAGAGTTTAAAATGTGTTGTAATTTCTGATAGGGACAGTCACCACCCACTGCTTTTTTTTCTCTCTCTTTTTTTTTTTTAAATAAAAGTTTTCCTGGTTCTTCTGGTTTGTTTATATCTTCCACTTTACTATCATCTTGTCTTACTTATTAGAAAACATTGCAAAATCTTTTTGGTGTATTTTATTAGGATCATTTTTTTTTTTAAAGATTTTTTTATTTCATTATTTTTAGAAAGAGTGGAAGGGGAGAGAGGCAGAGAGGGGGAGAGAGACATCAATGTATGGTTGCCTTTCACCTGCCTCCAGCCACAGACCTGACGGGAGACCTGGTTTGCAACCTGGTTATGTGCCCTGGCTGGGGAATCGAACCTGCGACTTTTGGGTTCGCAGGCTGGCACCTTACCCACTGTGCTACCAGCCAGGGCTAGGATCATTTAAATGTATAAATTAACTTAGGGAAAATTGGCATTTTTATACTGCAGGCTTCTATCCACTAACACTTCCATTTGTTCACAAATACTTGCCCCTAAAGGGCTTTATTTAATTCCTCCAAGAAAGTGAGTAGCTGCCTGCTCTGTGCTCCTATTATACCTTGCACACATGCCTGTCACACACTTACTGGCCTTAATCAACGCTGACCTTTATCTCATGCTGAACTGAGAGAGAGCCATTCTTCCTTTCCTCCCCCAGCCGTGGCACTTAGCCCAGGCCCATGAAGTCTTTATCCCTCCCCTTCTCCCCCTTATCTCCCCAGCTCTGGAATGCCCCACCCACAGCACCTACACAACCTGCGTTCCCTCCTGCTCACCCTCCTGCCCGCACCTGGAAGGCGAGTGCAAGGGCACCAAAGTTCCCTCCACTTGCAAGGAGGGCTGCGTTTGTCAGCCTGGCTATGTGCTCAGCAAGCAGAAGTGCGTGCCCAGGGCTCAGTGTGGCTGCAGGGATGTCCAGGGTCGCTCCTTGCGGGTGAGTGGGGATGAAGGTGGGGTGGGAACAACACACTTTGAAGATGGGACATTCTCCTTTCCTCAGCCTTTACAGCCTGGGGTGTGTCCCTGTGGCTGGCCCTGCCTGGGGTGTGAAGGCTGGTGACAGGGCAAGGTGGTCTCCAGCCAGGCCTGGGCTGGGGGTGTGTGGTTTGGATTTGGAACCAAAACCTGGGGTACTGCACAGTGTAGTGGAGAAGCATGGCTTTGGTGTAAACCCTGATGGTACCCTCAGGGGACTGTGTTACTTCAGTTTCCTCATCTGGAAGATGGGTCCAGTAGCTACCTCCTGAACAATATACGTAAGACACCAGCACAATACCTCTAGGGGGTGGTACAGAGACATAAGCGGGTAGGTGGCTCTAGAGCTGCCTCTGGTCAGTGCTAACTAAGTCATTCAGACTGCGGGTTTGGGCGAAAGGGGTGAGAGAAAGGAGAATTGGCCCTTCCCTCCTCATTCCCTTGGTCTTCCTGCGTCTTCCACAGGCAGGGAAAACCTGGCTCTCGAGTAACTGCACCCAGAACTGTACCTGCAGCGCAGGAGCCATTCGGTGCCGATCCTTCATCTGCCCGGCTGGCTCCCACTGCCAGACCAACTCCAAAGGCAACAGCAGATGCGCCCCGCAAAGTAAGGGAGGCATGTGGTGGGGTGGAGAGAGGCAGGGCTAGAGAGGCTGAGGCTGGGAAGCTCTGGAGAGAAGGGGCTGAGCTCATCCTGAGTCTCTCTGGCTTTGTGCCTGCCTGCAAGTCATGACCCTCTCTGTGAATCCCTTCAGGGCAAAAAGAGGAAACTGGACAGAGATCCTCTCTGGTTTTTAGTGGGGCTGGGAGAGAGGAAAGTTGCAGCTCAACTATCAGGAGAGCTGAGCTAAGAGGGAGAGTGACAGGAGACATCAGGGCGGGTAAGGGATTCTGGGGACTGCTATATCTGGGCAGAGTGCCTTCTCAGCGTTGGCCCTTCTTGGCAGAGTTGGAAGAATGCTCAATTTCCGGAGACCCCCATTACCGCACATTCGACGGCCTCAGCTACCGCTTCCAGGGCCGCAGGACCTACACTCTGATCCAGACCGTGGACATGCTTCCCAGTGGTGTGGCGCCCCTGGTGGTGGAGGGACGTAACAAAATGTATATGTCCCTCAGCCTGATCTTCCTGAATGAAATCATCGTGAGGGTCTACAGCTATACCATCCAGCTCCAGGCTGAACTGCAGCTTGTGGTAAGAGCTGCGCCAGGCAGGGAAGTTCTGGGGAGGCAGCCTGGGCCACAGGAGGCCACCTGGAGTAGATGAAGCCAAGACTTCATCTTCCTGGGAGGTTCCTGATAGCAGCTTCCTGGTTATAGGAGTCAGAGTTTGTGTCACACTCATATCATGGGATTAAGCAAAAGGCTGGAGAGAGACAGGGGATGAGAGAGAAGGAGAGAGCCTGTAGTGTGAAGGTGGAGCTGGCTGAGGAAGGAACAGGGGCATTGACTCTGCCAACATTTTTGCAAGGAAAGGGCTAGGGCTGCCAAGGCAGCTGACCTCAGGGGAAGCCTTTGCCATGCAGATAGTGAAGCCTACCAGCATCTCATTCCATGGATGGCGACAGAGAGAGGCATTGAGATGTGCCAAGAGAGGCAGAGGGACAGGTTGACTCAGAACTCACTGTGGCTCCTGTCTTCCTTCTCCAGGTCAACGGCCAGAAAGTGGCCATCCCTTACAACCCCAATGAGCACCTGCAGGTTACCATTCGGGGCCATCGATTGTATCTGGTTACTGACTTTGAGCTGGTTGTCAGCTTTGATGGAAGGAACAGTGCAGGTACCTGAGGCTAGGAGCCCATAGCAGAAGGGGCGTTTCTGGGATGGGGAAGGGAGGACCACATCTTAGACAAAACAAGCATGGTGAGAGGACTCCTGCCTGGAAGTGGGACCCAGAGCTCTGGTGGAGGCCCGAGGAGATATGGGAAAGCAAAGAGGTGAGGAGTCTTGCTTTGAATGCCCCATTCCTCCTGCAGTGATCTCCCTGCCCAGCACATACCAGCAGCTTGTGCGTGGCCTGTGTGGGAACTTTGACAAGAATCAGAAGAATGAGTTTATGCTGCCCAATGGCTCCCTCACTCAGAACCCCAACAATTTTGGCAATAGTTGGGAGGTGAAGATTAAGAGAGGCCTTCCCCGATTCTCAAGGTGAGAGGACCGGGGCTGATGCAAGGAGGCCTAGGCCTCAGGGGCATGAGCAACAGCCCAATATCTGTCCACACCCCACTCACCCCCATATCCTCAGCTGGGGAAGAAACCCTGCAGGCAAGTGCCCAGACACACTTGCTGGATTCTTCTAATCCTGTGGGGGACACCTGCCATCTGGATCCCAGTCTGTGCCTATGCCCCACCCTTCACACTCTCAGTTCTTAAATCCACAAGCTTTGGCCTGCCTCCCCTGCCCTTGGCTCTCTCTGTCCCAGGGCCATCCAAGAGGAAGAGGAGGAAGAAAAGGAGAAGTCAGGCTTTGATGTGTCAGAATGTAGCCTGGAGCAGCTGGAGCTCATCAACAGCACCCAGGCCTGTAGGGTGCTGGTGGACCCCCAGGGCCCCTTTGCTGCCTGTCACCAGACTGTTGCCCCAGAGCCCTTCCAGGAGTGAGTCAGGGGCCCAGGACACTGGGAATTCCTTTTCTCCTGGTCCTGCTCCCTCTCTCTGGCTTGCTTGCTTTCTTTTTCTTACTTGTGTGGGTTTTTTTTTTTTTTTTTTTTTTTTTAAGATTTTAAAAATTATTTTTAGAGAAAGGAGTAGGGAGAGAGGCAGAGAGGGGCAGAGAGACATCATTGATCAGTTTTCTTTCACCTGCCTCCAGCTGTGGACCTGGCTGGAGACCTGGCTTGCAACCTGGTTATGTGCCCTGGAAGCGAACCAGCAACCTTTGGGTTCAAAGGCCAGCACCTTATCCACTGTGCCACCAGCCAGGATCCTCTCTGACTATTGATGTTTGGCTCACTTCTATCTTTGTGGCTTCCATTCCTTGTAACCCTTCCCTCACTCTCTCTCTCTCTCTCACACACACACACAGCCTGATATCTTTCTCCTGGGGCTCCCAAGGCCATATTCTACAGGGCTGAGTGCCCTCGTCTCCTCCTCATCAACTGTCCCTGCTGCTCCCCCAGGAACTGTACGTTTGATCTTTGTGCTGCTCGGGACCCCAAAGAGCAGGAGGAGCTACGCTGCCAGGTTCTCAGCGGGTATTCCAACATTTGCCAGGAAGCAGGCACTGCTCCCGCCCGCAGGCGGGACCACACCCACTGCGGTGAGGCCCCGACCTTCCTCCCCAGCGGCCCCTGACTCCCCTCAGCCACTCCTACTTCTGCTCGGCTCTGCACCACCACCATTGCCCGCATCTGGGTCTTCCCATCTCGGTTCCCCACTCCTCAGCTCTTACCACTCAGTGTCCTCCAAACCTAAGCGCTTTCTGGCTCTGCCCTATCGCCCCCACCCTATCACCCATTTTGCTGCTTCTCATGACACTCATCTTTGCTCCTCCATTTATTTCATGTGGTTTAATGTCACAGACAAAGAGACACTCAGAACCAGCCCACTGTCTGGCTCCCTCCCTATACTGAGCTGTGTCCTGTGGGTGACCTAGTACCCCTCCAGCCCTACACTCCCCACACCTGTTGGGCCAGCCCCAGCCTGACCACTCTCTGACTGTGACTCTGTCCCTTCAGCCTTGGCGTTCCCAGCCAACACCATCTCCCAGAGCTGTACGACACCCTGCCACGACTCCTGTTCCAACCTGGCAGCCCCCAGGGACCAAGAGGGCCCCTACGTGGACGCCTGTGCCAGCCTCCCAGACTACATCTACAGTGGTGTCCAGAGCCTCCAGGTGGCCCTCTGTGGTTGCGTCAACAATGGCACCTACTGCCAGGTCAGGGGGGTGTGGGAGGCCTTGGGGGGGGGGGGTGGAGGTGTGGAGGGAGGAAAACCAGTCCTCCTCCTCCTGACCTTTCTTTCTTCTCCAGAGGGGTGACAGCTTTGTGACTGAGGATTGTGCTCAGCGCTATACCGGTGCCAGCTCAGAGGTCCTGCTGTGTGAGCCCCTCAGCTGCAGCGCTGGGGGCATCTGTACCCTGGGGAACCTCACTCGTGGCTGCTTCCAAGGTGAGCCCAGACCTCCCCTTGGCTTTAAGCTGCCTCCATACTTGACTTCCATACTGGGCCAAAGACTGTCCCTCTCAGTCCTATGCCTGAAACTCCTCCCCATCAATGCCAGGATGTTTATGCCATTTAATTCTACTCCTTCTCACTTAGCCCCTTCCTTTTCTGGAAGTGGCAAAAGTTAAGGACCTGATGTGTCCTGAGCATATGCTATCTGCTGGGCACTGGGCACTTTGCATCAGCTCCCCATGATCTCCTTTAGTCCTTACTCAGCACTTGGTAGTGAGTATAGCCTCCCCATTTTATAGGTAAAAAAAAAAAAAAAGGAAGTTCAGAGGTGAACAGTGTCCCTAGGGCCTAGGACTAATGAGGACAGGACAGAGAATGGAAGCTATTGCTTTGTTCCCCGGGATCCCTGCTCTCAGCCCCTCTCCCTACTGTGGGTGTCCTCCCAGAACCACCCCCCACACCACCCCTTTTATTCTTGTAGAAAGCCCATGGCTGCAGAACCCTTGTCAGAATGACAGGCACTGTCAGGAGCAGGGCATCCACTTCACCTGTGAGTGTGAATTTGATTATGGAGGAGACCTCTACACCGAGTTTTGGGGTGTGCTACCCCCCAAAAAGCCAGGTAAGAACTTCATCCCAGGCCCTGTATCCTCACAGTTCCTCCCCACCAACAATTGCCACTATTCCAAGTATATAATGTTTACATCTAATAGATGCTGATATGTATTACAGACATATAACAGATAGGTAATATGATATTAACATAATCTATATTATAGAAAGTAGAATATATATTATAATATGATCCCTAGAGAGTAGCAGGACACAGGGTTCTCAAAAAATCTGAGTCCCCATCTCCTACCCACATTTTCTGGAATCTCTTTGAGCCCTAGCTCTCTTCTGAGGTCTATATGCCTCACCCCCACTGTTATTTCCCCTCTGGAGTCACTCTAGGCCTCTCCCAGACCTTTTCATTGTTCTCTGCCATCCAAAACTACAATTCCCTTGAGCCGCTGGGCCAGTGGTTCTGCAACTTTATCTTACCTAGGATTAGGGGGTTGGGGGACTGAGCTGTGACTCACCCCCAGAGATTTTAATTAGGTAAGTCTGGAGTGGGCCTGGAATTTTAACAAGTTCCCGGGTGACAAATGGAAGTGATTCCAGGATTCCTCCTTGAGAAGCACTGGCTGAGATGATACCCTGGACTTCAGGGACTAACTTAATGAATATCCCCCTAAGAGGCTCATGGGAGTTGTGTGCCCAGAAACAGAAAAGGGTTGGGGATGATGGTGTGACACTAGGCCTTAGAATCCCTGGGGCCACACCCTTCTGGAGAACCAGCCACAATGACGATTTAGGGAGATAGAGGCCTTTCAGGGTGGCAACCAAAAACTGAAGGGAGTGTCTCCTCCTCCACCCCTTCCTATCCCATTCCAGAAGTGTGCTACTCTGTGGTCCTCCGGTTAGGAATGCTGGTGCCCATGGTGGCCATAGTGCTGGAAGTAATCAGAGAATGTGTTTTCAAGAAGAGAAGGAGGTGAGTTCTGGAAGAGGGGTGATGAGGGGCAGCTAGGAGGTGAGTGAACATGGGGAGGGGCACTGACCCTCTCTGGCCCCTACCATCCCCTAGGGAGAAAATGCAGAGCCAGAACAGAGGCAAGCTGGCAGACACAGGTGAGAACCACCGCACTGCCCATTAACTTGACCACCAGGAGTCAAGTAGGCCTCTCATGCAGGTTTCCCCACTTTCTCCTCATATTTTGCTTCAGAGCCTGTCTTCAAAGTCACTCAATTTTGAATTGTCCTCAAAAAAGGAGAGATAAAATAAAATTAGTTATTTTAGGGATATGAATTTCCATATAATCACCACGGTCTGCGAGATGGGTCTTAGTGGGAGAAACAAGGGAGACAAGTATGGGATCAAAGGGCTCAGTAACCCACAAAATGTCCAGAGAGAGGAGCTCTAAACAGATGAGGTGCGTTCCTTAGGCAAACCCACATCAGGGCGGGCCGTCAGCCCTCAGGCTTCTGGGATGCTGGAGAGATTGCATTGGTCGTGTTTTTCCTGAAGGTGTCCTCCTCCAAGGACTTGACCTCTGCATTTCTCACCAGGGGTACTGAAAAGTGATCCTGAGGAATTTGACATTTCTAATGATGAGATGACTTGCTAGGTAGAGGCTAATAATGGGAAATGTGGCTTTTTCCAAAGGGTGAACTTCTGAGGAGGCCCCAACTTCTGCACACTTCCATTTCCCAAAAGAGCCTAAGGATTACTATGACAACTGAGGGTGGGGTCTGGGGCCACTTCCTGAGGAGTCTTGAGTTCCATCCTAGCAGGAGTGACACCCCCTTACCTCAGCCTGTAGTCAGAGGGCCCCCTACCAGGCAAGTCCTTATTTGGGGGAGGGGGTGGGACATTCTGTTTGGGCTCAAAGAAAAGGAAGGCTCCCAACTTGTGGATGGATGGCCAGGATGTAGGACCCCAAGGGACAGGCTTGGGTTTGGGGGACACCAAAGCCAGCAGGATTCTAGAAAGGTATCCTTACTCTGTACTTAGACTGAGATGACCAACCTTGCTGCTACCTTCTTTTAAGGAAGCAAGATCTAACCTCGGTGGAGATAGGGCTCAGGGCAGGAGGGGTGACTATGGCCAGGTCATCCTGTGCCTTAGCTGGAGCAGCAAAGTGAAGCAGATGGGAGCAGCTCACACTCTGACTGGCGGGCAGGCTTAGGAATTTAGGAACTGGGCTGACCATGCTTTTAACCTGGGTATCATGGGGCTTCTTGCTGTACACCTGCTCAGAACTTTCCCTGATGTTTAACCCTTTGCTTGCTCTTCAGCTGTGCCTTGCTCCCCTTGACTTGTTCCTCCACTGGCCAACTAAGGTCACCTTCTCTAGCCAGGTGTCTGATTGTCAGGAGAAGGAGTAGCCTGGGCTGGCATCCTTCAGATAGGCCCCCTTCTAGATCCAGACCCTCTCTGTCCTTGGCAGGACAGAGTCCCTTTCTCTAGTGGTGGTATAAAATATGGGCAACATCGCAAGTGAGGGGACTTCAGAAGAGGCTGGTACAAGTGGGAAATTGGAGATGGGAATCACTGCCTGATACTCCCTGGGCTGGGAGAGGCAGAAGCTATGATTTATGACCCTGCACTGACCCCAAAACCACAACAGGGGTCAACTGAGATGCAGAAATTACATGGTTGCTCCATTGGACAAAGCTGCCCTAGTCCAGACCTGCCCCTGCAGGTATTCCTGTGGGTGGGCAGACTGGGGGGAAACACAAGATGGCAGAGAAAAAACAATTGGGACTTATCCCATCTTCATCTTCCTGTTTGGGAGGGAGCAGTGGGGAGAAGACACTAGGTAGTTTCTCCCTCCCCTTCCCAAGGGGATGAGAGAACCTGCCTGGGCAGCATCTTGAAAGGGGGAATTGTCCTGGCTCAGCCTAGCACCTGTGTGTATATGTGTACACACATGGGGGCTGCACCCTCCACCCCGACTCTGCACCTCCCCCATAGCCCATGCAGACATTTCCCTCTCATGCCTTTAAACCGACCCCAGCTGTCCGCATCTGGCCCACATCTGTCTATATGACTGGACCCCATCTCAGTGGATGCCCCCACCTATACTTTAGGGGGCTGTAGAGGAGGGCTGTGAGCTCAAGACCTCTTCTTTGCCTCAAACAGCACCCTCCCAGGGCTAGGGAACCTGGGCAGGGGAGGAGGGGGCAGCCCCACCCCGGAGGTGCCCCAGGCTCTTGGCAGAACCATCTGGAGCAGTTAGAAGCAGCTGCCAATGACTCATCTCCCACTACCCCCACCCCACCACCTCAAACACACCCTGGGGTTGGGAACTAAGCACCCAGCCCCCACCCAGCCTTTTCTCCAGACTTCCTACCCCTCCGTATAGACTCCACTTCCCTCAGAAGTCTATTCCATACCCCACCCCCAATCACCCCCACGGCTGCAACACTTCCCATTTTCTTTTATTTATACAAAAAAACACATTGTTTTAAATATAATTTAAGAACCGTCCAAGCACCGGTGTCTGTCTCCGATTTCCACCAGCACCTTGGCCCCACCCCCACCCCCATGGACACAGCTTGGGGGTACTTGGTGGGGCAGGGAAATGTCTGGGGGATTGTGGCATGACCACGGCACTGTTCTGAAAATTGACACAATGATGGATCCCTGTTTCAACTTGGGAAAAGGAGGTGATAATGAAACAGGTCCCCTCCAACACACAACGTTATGACAAGGACAGTAAAAAACAAAACAAAACAAACAAACAAAAGAGAGAGAGTAAGACCAAAACCAAAACTTAAAACTCAAAAACCTTCAATATGAAGGCAGCAGATGGGGGAGGGGAATTTACAAGGGTAAATGAGTTTGGTGGAGACAGCAGCAAGGTTGGGACATCCAAGTCCAATGATTTTGTCACTGGGCCATGACACCCCTTCCTGCCTCCCACCATGGTGCACCACTCCCGAGCTTAGAGGCTTGTCACCCTCTTTTCTTTGGTCTGCAAGGCCGGTGGCTCTTCAAGGTGAGGAGGGGCACCCTAGGGGGGGCCATAACTAGGGATCAAAGGGAGGCTGTAGGGATCTCACCCAACCACCCTGGAATATTAGACTATGCGTGCTTTCTTTCCCTCTTGTCACACTTAATCCTGAGGGAAGGGCTCCCCACTTGAGGGGCGTGTTGCTTTTATACTCCCCTACGGCAAAATCCCCCAATCCTGTCTCTCCCAATTGCCAACTCCCCGTCCCCATAGGTTCAAAGTGCAATCCACTGGGGTGTAGGGATGGGGGCCTCTCGGGTCCCCACCCGACTCTGCCCCAAAAAGAAGGGGAGCCGTGTCCCTAAGCATGGGAATTCCTGCTGCTCTAGAGCTGTGGGGCCAGGCGAGAAAGCGCAGGTCAGTACTGAGGGGCTGGTGCTCCTGATCCGCCTGGGGCTCCAGGTTTGGCCTGGGACTTCATGTGCTGGACACTGGCCAGGATTTTCTTCTGGTGTCCCGCCAGAGTGACTCCTATTCGGAGCAGGTCCCTGGTAAAGAATAGAGAGCTAGGTGAGGCCACACAGCTGCTGGGGCGCCTCTCCCATCTGAGCGCCACAAACCTGGTCTTCGCCTCCGGATTGTCAGCCATTCAGGAAGACGAAAGGGGGAGGGAGGCATATGAGTCAATAGTTGCCGGGCAGCTTCTGGGGATTCAGCGCCAGGCCGCAGCCTTCCTGCGCAGCCGCAGTAAGGGCTGGGGGGAAGGGTCGAAAGGCAGGCAGCGGGGAGGTGGGAAGAGGGATCCTGGATGGATGCTCCACCAAGGATTAAGGCAGAGAATCAGAGGAGAGAAAGGAGAAAGAAAGGCTCACCAAATGAGGTTGGGGGATGGGAATGCACGGATTGCTTTAGAGGAGAAAGGAGGGGTCAGAAAGAAAAGGCCAGAGAGAGAGGAAGGGCTGGGTGGAGAGGAAAGGGAGGGAGGGGGTAAAACACACTGCCTCCCGGCCTTCCACTCTGAGGCCTGGAGACTGAGATAAGGGGATAACGAAGAGGTGGAAAATGGAGAGCAAGAACCTACGTTAAGGAGAGTTTGGAACAAGTTTGGGAGGAGTGCACCCAGGCCCAGCGGGGCAGATTGGCCTGTGACTGCCCTGCCAGGGAGAGGGTGTCCAGGACCCTCTGGTTCCAGATTCCTATTCCTGCTATTTCTGTTGTTCAAATCTGGGGCCAGAAAAGTCCTCGGGAGAGAAAGAGGAAGGCAGAAAGGAGAGGTATCAGAGAGAGGCCAACCAGAGGGGGAAAATGTATTTGGGAAGCACTGGTATCATAAAACCATTTAACACTAAAGCTGGAAAGGTTCTTTGAAACCTAGTAGAATCTTCTCCTTTTATGGGTGGGAAAACATCCGAAGTAGACACGTTGTTAATGTGAGAGAGGGATCTGGAATGTAGATAGATGCACAAAGATACAGATTGCCAGGCAGGGAGCAAGATGGTCCAGGGCTGAAATGGTGCAAGGGGGTGAAGCGGGCACAGTTGGCCGAGAAGATTCCCTGGGCTCTCAGCCCCAGCAACTGTTACTGCTTTGAGGGGCCCTAGAAAAATTGGCACCAGGAGTTGACCCCTGCTGACTAGTGGGCTGGGTTCTGGTCCCCAGGTGCGCCTCTGACTGCTTGGCTCTAACCCCCACCTCCAGCTCTTGCCATGACTTACTCAGCAGAGATCTGGCTGACCAGCTCGAAGGAGCCAAACCCAGCAGCTGCAAAACTTTCCTCATATCTTCCCATCTTGATGGCTCGAAGCCACTCACCCACAGAGCCAAAAGCAGAGTAGTGAGGCTGCCGCTGATCCAGGAGTGGGTGTGAGGCCCTGGGAGACAAGGAAGGGGAGGATGTGCTGAGTACCAGGGCTGTGTCAGGATGGTGACCTTGAGCCCAGCCTTGGACAGGCAGACAGGGACAATCCCATACACTATCAAAATGACAGATAATTTTGGGAAGATTCTGGAGGGGTGGAGGTGGCAGAGTGCAGCAAGCCCACCCTCAGAGGTCCTCACCCGCCGTTCTCCCTGGCCACGATTTTGAGGCTAGCAGGGTTCCGGATCATCTTGTCGAGGGCACTGACCACCTGGGGGAAGCGGGGCCGTGCATTCCGGTCCTTTTGCCAACAGTCCAGCATGAGCTGGTGCAGGGAAGTGGGGCAGTCTGGGGGAGGGGGTAGCCGGTAGTCCTGTTCAATAGCATTGATCACCTGGAATGACAGAAGCACTGGGTGAGGATGTTTGGGAAGAATGAGGATGCCGAAGTATCCCAAAGAAATGGAGACAGCAGATCCTGGCTGGATGCTACAAGCCGTCCAGAATCACAAATCTGGGGATCCTCCAGGTTGGGGCTGAGGCTGGCTGTGGCTTAATGCCCAGCAGCTCTTGGTCTGGGATCCAGACGTGTAACCTCCCAACTGTGCCCTCCAGTGACCAAACATGCTGTATCAGACTCTTGGGTACCAAGATCAGCTCTTCTTTGTTTCACCCTCATCACCTCAAGGACCCAGCAATGATGAATTCTCTGGGGACCCCACTCCCACCCACATCCCAGGTGAGAATATGCCAAGAAAATATGGTTGGACCATGAGACACTTACATCCTGATTGCTCATATCCCAGTATGGCCGTTCTCCAAAAGACATGACCTCCCACATCACAATCCCATAGCTCCAGGCATCACTGGCAGATGTGAACTTCCTGAAGGCAATGGCTTCAGGGGCTGTCCATCGGATGGGAATCTTTCCTCCCTGAAAATGAGGGAAGCAAAGATGAGCTGAGGGTCTTATAAGATCCAAGCGCTCTGCTTCTGGTCTTTGCTTTTCCACCCCAGCTCGGGCCTCTTTTCTTTCTGGGACCTAGGACCCAGCTCCCCAACTCCATTCTTTTCTAGACACCCAAAGTGCAGTTTCCTAAGCTGACCACTCTCTCCATGGTCTGCTTCATTTTATCCCTGAATCAGAGCTGTCAAGCCCTTAGCCACCTTTTTAACCTTCCCTGACAACCTGGCCCTAAGAACCTAGTTCCTATGTCAGTCCTTCAGTCTTACCAGAGAGCTTGTGTAGGTGGGGTCAGAAGAGTTCTCTTCCAGGAATCGGGAAAGGCCAAAGTCAGAAACCTTGCAGACGAGGTTGCTATTGACCAGGATGTTTCGGGCAGCCAGGTCACGGTGAACGTAGCTCATTTCAGCAAGGTACCGCATGCCCGAGGCAATGCCCCGTAACATGCCCACCAGCTGGATGACAGTGAATTGTCCGTCATTCAGCTGGAGACCAGACAAAAGGGGAGGGGCATGGTTAGGACACCTCACCCTCTATTCCCCCTTCCTTCCATATCCTAAATTGTATTTGACACTTCAAGACTCATATTCAGGCCTGTAGACTTCCCTGTACACCCCCCTTTCTCTTATCCCAAATTTCTCTGAGCTCTTACTACACTATTATAACACAATATTTACAAGTGCGCCAGTTTCAAATATACGCATTCACTCTCTTATTAGACTGCAAAGACAGGTTTAAATTTTTTGTTTCTTTTAACATAGTACACTGCTTTATACCCAGGACATACTCAACAAATGCTTCTGATCTGGTATGTTGTTCGTATTTAACAACACCAGAGTTCTAACAAGAACTTGCTCTGAGCTACCTGTCTACAGGTGGAGACAAATTTATGCTGATTCAGCCAAAATCTAGCTCAGTCCCCTTGGTGAGGTATGCAAGAGAACAGTGAGGAAATCAGGGTACCATCAGCAACCCCAGTGCCAAAACCAAGGTCTAAACCCAACGCTGACTTTTACAGTTTGCTCTCTTCAAGTAAACCAACCAGTCAGGAATGGTTAATTAATCCCATCTCTTGGGTTCAGTTAACATGCAGGGGACCCTCAATAGCTCCCCCTGGTCAGGGGCACAGAGTCCAAAACCAAATTCTGAATCAATCCTCCAAGCCTGAACCCACTCCAGGCCTTGAATCCGTGGAAACACCGCTCGCCAGATGCTCAGAGTAGAGACCCCGAGCCGCCATGATTCTTTCCTTTCTTTCCCCTTACCTGCCCCTTACAATCCATCAGCCAGTTCTACTGGTCCTCCTTCCAAAACATATCCCAAATCCAACTTCTCTGCACCTCACTACAACCTTCACAGCCTGAATGACTGCGAGTCTCCTCATGGGTTCCTGGCTTCCTTCCACTCCTGCTCCCCAGCACCTATCAAAGGGGTCTCCTACTGAGGCCCCTCCAAAGGCTTCCCCTTGAACTTCTAACCAAACCCAAATTCCTGACTAAGGCCACGAGGCCCATGCGGCAGGGCC
This sequence comes from Noctilio leporinus, assembly GCA_004026585.1. NCBI lineage: Eukaryota > Metazoa > Chordata > Mammalia > Chiroptera > Noctilionidae > Noctilio > Noctilio leporinus. The sequence goes on along the minus strand of PVIW01002269.1, from coordinate 116,500 downwards.
ACCTCCTACATCAAGATCCACCACAGGTCCTCTGCTCCCTAGGTTCATCCTCACATGCCTTTCTCCTTGTCTAGTTCCTAACCCCAACATGATTCTTCCCCCACCTTCTCAAGGCTGACTCTTTCCCATCTACTCAATTGCCATCTCTTCAAACTAGACCCCCTTCCTCTCCCTGCAATGGCATCTCTGTCGGACACCAATGAAACAGACTCCTATGTCCACTATGGAGGGTTCAAGCCATCATGACACTACTCCAGGTCAACCTCAGCATCACTCAAGGTGGGACCCAGGTGACCTGTGTCTCCTAATGGAGCACCATGTGAAATTCACAGCACTCCCGATACAGGCTGGCTACCAACATTTAATGTTGAATGGATTACCACCTTAGGCATAGCTTCTCTTATAGGAAATATAGAGAAACAAGCTAAATGACCCCACAGGGAAGAATCTAATAAATCCACAAAGTGACAGATTCAAGGGGATACGTAGCTCAGCTATTCAGCATGTCAGGGTCATGACCAGGGACTGTCCTGGCTTTAGAAGAAACTCAAAAACAATAATCACCAGGTATAATGCTTGATCCTGAATTGGATGGTGGTTTGGATAAACCAGCAGTAAGGGACATTTTGGGGACAACTGGGGAAATGTGGATATCGAATGGATGTTAGAGGACACCAAGGAATTATAATTTTGCTATGTAGGAAAATTTATTGATTAAAAAAAAAAATTGGCCTTGGCTGGTAGCACAGTGGATAAGGTGCCGGCCTGCGAACCCAAAGGTCGCTGGCTCGATTCCCCAGCCAGGGCACATAATCAGGTTGCAAGCCAGGTCTCCAGCCAGGTCTGTGGCTGGAGGCAGGTGAAAGGCAACCATACATTGATTCTTCTCTCCCTCTCTGCCTCTCTCCCTCCCCTCTCTCTGGAAATAATAAATAAAATCTTAAAAAAAAAAAAAAAAAAAAAAAAAAATTGGAAGTGCCCAGGCCAGGTGGCTCAGTTGATTAAAGCATCATTTCATGACCAAAAGGATGCAGGCTCGATCCCTGGTCAGGGCACATACCTAGGTTGCAGGTTTAATCCCTGGTTGGGGTGCCTACAGGTAGCAAACTGATCAATATTTCTCTATCTTTCCCGCTCCCCCATCTTTTCTCTTTCGAATCAATAAACATATCCTTGGGTGAGGATCAAAATAAAAATGCAATGTAAAATTAACACAATAATAAAATTCAGTAAACCTGTTAAAGTGACAAAAATAAGCTCTTCCCCCTCATCTCCAGCCATTTTTCTACGGTTTTATTTGTTTCCATATCTGAAACTATTTGTTTACTTTTTATAAAAGCTTGTTTGTTTACTTAATCTTCAGTCTTCCCCGTTACACTATCAGCTCCCCAAGAGCAGAGATATTCATGGCTTTATTCTCAGGAACTAGGATAATAGCTGGTGTACAAGGAGGTGCTCAGGAAATATATGTCAAAAGGATGAATGATAATCCCTTATATCCCAGGGTCAGCTGCCCCACAGAGAGGCCAGTTCCACTCATCCCTAAGCAAGGGCCAGTTCCAGGGATTCAACCTTTTCTGATGGAAGAATGAAGGGCGAGGGGGTAGTGAGGAGGATCCCATCATTTGTCTTGGGTTCTGAGCTCCTTGGCTGCATTGGGGGAACACGGATAGACTCATGGGGCTGGGGAAGGGGAGCTCACCCGCAGGAAGGAGTCCAGGGCACCATTCTCCATGAACTCAGTGAGGATCATGACAGGCACACTGTTGGTGACCACGCCCTCCAGACGAATAATGTTGGGGTGCTCGAACTGGCCCATGATGGAGGCCTCGCTCAGGAACTCCCGCCGCTGCCGTTCTGTGTAACCACCCTTCAAAGTCTTGATGGCCACGCAGCTCTCCTTCTTCCCCGGGGCCTTGAGCCGCCCCCGGCACACCTCCCCAAACTCGCCTTTAGGAGGGAAGCAAAGGGCCAGCTCACCTCCTGGTCTGGCCCTGCCTTCCCTCCCTACCCCATTTCCCTCTGCAGCCTCCACGCATCTGTCCGCTCACCTGCACCGATCACCTCTTCAATCTTGACATAGGAGACATCAATCTCTTTTGCAAATTCCCTCACAGCCTCATTGGGATCCTCATAAGTGAAGGGGTCAATGTAGACCTTAGTACCTGAGGAATCATGCAGGGCCGATTAGCCAAGTAACTTCCCCTACACTCAGGTGCCCTAATTCTTGGCTCACAACCCTGCCCCAGCACTGCTTCTTTAAGGACAGTCCTACCTACCATGCCCAATAAGATACTGTCCGTGTTTGTCTGAGTATTCAGCTTCTCTCCCACTGCTCTGCTTCCTATAGGCATGGGAAGGAAAAGGTAAACTGAGTCACATACTGATGTTCCCAGAAGGACAGAATGGGAAGAGTGGGGCAGAGATTGAAAATATTCCAAGTGGAAATGGGCTCTTGGGGTATTAAGGGAGCCTTTCCCTGGAGCAAGAGGACAGGTGGCCACCTACACAGGTTTGACAGGGGCCTCCAGGTGCTCAGAGTCCTTACCTGAGGCAGAGAACAGCGATGACAATGACCACCAGAACCAGCACCACGCCCACAACCGCAGTGCCTGCAATCAGGGCCAGCTGCTCCCTCCAGCTCTCATTCTCTGGGGGAGAGACACACATGATCAGGAGACCTGAAGGGCCCTGAACAAGTCTCATAAATGAGCCGTGGTTCTCCTGAGAACAGAGTGGCAGGTAGCAGAAGACTGAGAGGCAGGGCTGGGGAAGCACGGTGCTTTTCAAACTGCTTTCCATGGGCACTGGGCCCCTCCAGGGTCCCTCAGGGCAAGGTTCCCAGTCTTAATACTGTCAGAGCTGGTTTGATCTTGTCCTGTTATTAATACTGGTAACACAAAAAAATCCCATTTGAACAAAAGGTTCCAAAGGCTAAATAAAAAAGGGTTCACAGCTTCAAAGTGGAAACAACCCATAGGTCCATCAATGGATGAATAAATAAAAATGTGCCACAGCCACACAGTGAAGTATTTTCCAGTAAAGGAAATAAAGCACTGGCACATGCTACAACGTGGATGAATCTGGAGAACATTATGCTAAGTGAAGGAAGCCAGTAACAGAAGACCATATACTGGATGATTCTATTTGTTTGAAATGTTCAGCACAGGCAAATCCATAGAGACAGCAAGTAGATTAGCATTTGCCAGGGGCTGGAGGGATGATGGAAGGGGTATAGGGTCTCTTTTAGAGATGCTGAAATGTTCTCAAGTTAATTGTGAAGATTGCACAGCTCTGTAGATATACTAAAAGCCAATAAACTAAACATTTTATATGGGTGAACTATATGGTATATACATCATATTTCAATAAAATTATTTTAGAACACTACCAGGCCAGCCCATTGCAAACAGGTGTCATCTCATTTGTTCCCTGGAGCCCTGTGAGAGATATTTCCATTTATTTGGATGAGAGAGCTGGGGCTCCAAGGTCAAGTGTTTTGCCAAGGGTCACACAGCTGAGGGAAGGCTGCTGAGCAGGTCCTCACCCTCAGTTGCTGGTTTGGGTTTCTGCATCCTATTCTTTCCTCACCAGACCAAAATGCCTCTCCCTTGAGGGAAAGAGGAGCATAGAGGTAATACTTTGGGGGTCCTTCAGGAGTAGTATTGCACTACCACCCATGCATGTTCCCAGGCTCACCATCCAGCTGGGTCTGGCTATGGTGCTCCTGCCCAAAGGGTCCATAGCCAGCCTCAGAGCGCGCCCGCACCTGGACCAGGTAGCTGGCTCCCCTCTTCAGCCCCCGCAGCTCTGCCCGGTTTTCTGATGTCTTCAGGAAGCGGACACTGCTGGGGCCTGCTGCACCCTGTCCAGGAGGAGGAGGAGGGGTTGGCTATAAGTAGAGACCCCCTGTTTCCACTGCTCTTCCAGCCTCCCCCTGCCCTATGCCCCCATCGCTAGCACCTGGTCCTATTATGTAGCAGGTAAGGCTTTGTGCTCACTTATGTGCACTGTGCTGAGAATATTGCATTCAATGATTCATTTAATTGTTGCAATTCTGTGGGGTTGGTACAGTTATCACAACTATTTTACAAATGAGGATACTGAGGCTCAGAGAGGCAAAGAGGCTGGACCAAGATCTCAAAGATAGTAAGTGGCAGAGTTAGAATTCAAGTGTTTGGAAGTCAAGTGGCTGCAATTCAGGTGTCCCACCCCTGGAACCCATCTCACTGCCTACCTCCAACCCCAGGGGTGGTTCCTGGTCTCACCTTCTCGTGATACTTGACCTCATAATCCAGCACTGCTCCACTGGGTGCCCGGGGAACAGCCCATGTCAGGCTCAAGCTGCTAGTTGAGGATCGAGTCACCCGGATGTCAGACACTGGGGGTGGCACTGTGAGGACAGAACATGTTGGGGTTCTTCCACATGACTAGGGTTGTCTTTTACCTTTCCCAACTCTTCTATTATCTACAATTATGTTGGTCCTCCAGATGTTTCAATAATTCCTTCTGGCTCCCATCCTCAACTCTGCAGCCTGCCTTTGCATCTTTTTCACTCTACCTCTTGCTCCCAAGGCCCTGCTCCTCCATACTTCCTGGGAACACCAATCTACAGCCTCCGCCTTTTTTTCCTTCAGGCCTTGCTGGCTTCTCCCACCAACACCTCTCCCATCTGACCACAGGCTGCCCTCGCCCCCAGGCTCACCCTCACGGTCAGTGGTGACATTCACAGCCTCAAATGGGATGGGCCCGGTGGCTAAGGAAGATACCCCATTCAAGGCAGTGACCTCGAAGGTATAGGTGAAGTCAGGACGCAGCCCACGAATTGCAACCCAGGGCTCTACAAGGTCTCGGGGACCAGGGTCGAAGGTCAGATCTCTTCCACAGGATGTGCAGGACCCCCCAGGACGGCACTCCTGGCAGCGAAGTGCATAGGTGAGGTCCTCTCGGCCACCTGACTCGAGGGGGGCACTCCACTCCAGGCGCAGAGAGGAGCCGTTTAGGCGGGAAACCACACTTCTTGGAGCTGATGGAGGGGCTGCAGGAAACAAGGGAATCAGACAGAGGATGAGCAGATGTGAGGAATGGGCAAATGGGACAGACAGACAGCCACTCTGATTTGACTGGGCACCAGCAGGCCAGAGTCAAGAGGAGGAAGACCTGGAAAGATGGGGGCTGGGATAAGAGTCTACCCCAAGAATCACTGGTCACTTACTGGTACAGGGTGCACCCCGGGGGTCTGTGCTGGCCCGAAAGTACCCTATACGGCACTGGCAGACAGGTGAGCCGATGGTGTTGGAGTGGCTGTTGGCTGGGCATGGCTGGCAGGACCCTTCCCCAGAGAAAGGCTTGAAGGTGCCCTGGGCACAGGCTGAGAAAGAGAAAGCATTCACCAAAACATGCATCAAAAACATACAGCCCTGGCTGGTGTGGCTCAGTGGATTGAGTGCTGGCCTGCGAACCAAAAAGTCACTGGTTCACTTCCCAGTCAGGTCACATGCCTGGGTTGCAGGTTGGGTCCCCAGTTGAGAGTGCACCAGAGGCAACCATACATTGATGTTTCTTGCCTTCTCTTTCTCCCTCCCTTCCCCTCTCTTTAAAAATAAATAAAATCTTTAAAAAACAATACCACCACCACCACCCACCACTTTTTTTAAATGAAAAAATAATAAAAAACATTTATTTTAAACTTATAAAATAAAATGAAAAAATAATAAGATAAAATCAACAACAACAACAACAGCAGCAACAAAACATGTAGCTGCTCTTAAAGTTGCATGAAGTGCAAAGTGGGAAGCAGGGCAGGAGAAGCCCTCCTCCAGATCAAGAATTAACCCTAACATCCACACCACCTAACACTCCTTGGCAGTCAGGTGAAACCCAAATTAATGGTTTTAAATGCACACCACAAAATACACTGGATTATAAAAAGTAAACCAAGTAAGCTGAATCCAATGATCAAAATATAAAGAAAAGTTTGTGACATAGAAGTGCATTTGCTTCTTTTTTTAAAGGATTTTATTCATTACTTTTAAAGAGAAGGGCAGGTAGGGAGGAAGAAAGGGAGAAAAACCTCAATGTATGGTTGCCTTTCACCTGCCTCCAGCTATGGACCTGGCTGGAGACCTGGTTATGTGCCCTGACTGGGAATCGAACCAGTGACTCTTGGGTTCTCACGCCGGTGCCTATCCACTGAGCCATACCAGCCAAGACAGGTGTATGCTTCTTTATTAACAACATATAGCAGCCGATGTAACAGCCACCTTCAGTAACACTTAAGTGGTGAGGAGCTAACAGCATTTGACATTCTCTTATCATCTGTCATAACAGGCTATGAAAATACCCAAGAACTATAATGAACAAGAATAGAGACCATGACACCTTTGTCCTCTGAGCCCAGCAAGACACCCCCACCTGAGAACTGTCCAGCATTCCTGGACAGCCTCCCATGTCCAGAAAGGAGTGGACACATCAGGGAGAGTGTGGAAATGAGGAAGGTCTCTGAACTATAGTGGGGAGGGGGTGGGGAATGAAAATAGGTCCTCCAGGAACTGAGTGCCCAGAAGAGCAAAGAACATTCAAAATGGAAAATTAAGATGTGAGTCCAAGGCCTTGGCTGATGGCTCAGTGGAATAGGCCTACTTGTGAACCCAAAGGTCACGGTTTAATTCCCAGACAGGGGCACATAACCAGGTTGCAAGCCAGGTCTCCAGCCAGGTCGTAGCTGGAGACAGGTGAAAGGCAACCATACACTGATGTTTCTCTCCCTCTCTTCCTCCCTTTCCTATTATCTAAAAATGAAAAAATAAAATCTTAAAAGAAAAAAAAAGTTAGTCCAAAAACAGGGTGTACAGAACATTTTCCTTACAGATTGGCGACATTTTCTTGGGGATATGCCTGTCCTCACCTCGGCACCTGGTATTCCCCTCGGTGGCCTCGAACCCTGGAGCACAGCTACAGCCCGTGACAGGCTGCTCGGCCCACTGGCCATCCTCCCGGCAGTACAGGCTGGGACTGGGGCCAGGGCCAGGGACGGCATCAGCCACACAACTCCCTGCCACTGGCACCACAAGCTCACGAGGTACTGTCTCCGGGAAGCGGGTGAGGTTCACGGTCAGCTGGGCACACTTCTTGTAGAAGAGGTGCAGGGACAGCAGGGCCATGCAGGCGCCCTGGTCCTGGAAAGCCAGGTAGAAGCCCGCCTTGGTGAGTGGGCCCAGACGCAGCGTCTTCACGTTCACCTTCCCAGTTGCCTCCGCCCCAGGGCGCTTCCGGGTCAGGTGCTCAGCAGCCACCGTGTCTACCTGTGGGGTCAGAGAAGCAGCTCAACTGCTGCTGTCTTCCACTCCCCAAGGAACTGGTGGACTGTCTTTTTTCTAGCTTACCTTTCCCTGACCTCCCTGGTTTCTGTTTCAGACCACCCTTCTCCCCACCCTTCTCAACCCACACGTTCCTGCAGGCCTCAACACTGTTCATGAATACTTGCTGATCTCCAATGTGTCCAGCCTCTGTCCTACATCATCCCTTTCTGTTCATTTACTCATCCTACTAAAATTTATCAACACCTGCTCTATACCAGGCCCTGAACTCAGTGCAGAGGAAATAAAAGTGAAGGAAACACAGATAAGCTATGAAGTATGATGAGTGCAATGACAGGTGGGACCCCACAGTGGGACGGCCCCAGAGGGGAGACCTAGGAGCTAGAACACAGAAAACACAGTAGGTGGGTAGAAGAGGCAGAGAGAAGGCATTTCAGGGCGAGAGGTAGGAGGATAAAGGGGGCAGTGTAGGGTGGCCTAAAACCAGTGGAGTGGAGTGGAGTGACTGAGAGGACCTCCCTTAGGGACCAGGCCTGCAGCCCAACTGCATGCTGCTGCTCCACCTAGCAGACTACCTTCTTCCCTCCCCAGACCTGAGTCTTCTGATTCCAGTTAACCTAACCAAGGGCCTTAGAAGTTCACCTCCATTGCCCCTAGACTGCAGGCCCATCCCAGCCCTGCCCTACGATTGTGCCCTGGGTACCTTGATGTAGGGATTCTCCATCCAAGCTGGTGTGAGGGCTGTGGCTGTGTCGGCATCACTCTCAAAGTAGAACACTGTAAAGGTCTCCTTGCAGGAGCGCCCAGCCCGGGGCAGGGACAGGCACTCAAGCATGGTGAAGCGAAGCGTAGCATACACGTGGACAGCACCTCGCCGGGGGACCCAACCTGTGCGCAGCCAGTGGGCCAGGCCTGGGGCACGCTGCAAGTCACACACCTCATAGGTCCGAACACTGTGTTGCTCTTCATCCAGGTTGCTCAGCTCCTCCCACTGTGGGCAGAGGGGGTTGGCGTGGGGGCTGCTAAATGGCTTAAAGATTAGAGGGAGGGTGTTTGTCCAAGCAGAAGTGGCTAGTGTGGCTAGGGAAGAGAACCTCTGAGAGCAAGAGCTCAGAGGACACTGGTTCCTGCTGCTTCTTGTCCCTCAGGTTCCCTTCTGAACCCCAGCCCCCGGGGGCCAGCTCTTACCTGACCCTCCACCTGTGGAAATGTCACCCACTTCAGATCAGCTGTTTCCAATTTTGTATTCAGTAGGGTCTCTAAGACAGATAGACAAAGTCAGTCAGTGATTGGGGGAGACACTGGGAAGACCAGATACCTATGAATGGAGAAGGCGGGGGGGGGGGGGTCCTCTAGCTTCAAGCTAGAGGAGGCAGTCAGGCTGAGACAAGAGATAAGGAGGGGAGCGAGCACTGCCCTCCCACTTCTCAGCTCTTTTTCTGAATGCCAGCCCCACCCCTAACAACTGGCTGGCTCACTGTCTCTCAGGACTCCCAGACCCAGACCTCCCTCAACTGCTGTATCCTGGAGAATAAGGGAAGGTGCAAATACTGGAAGGATAGAAGGGCATATAGCTCAGAAAGGATTTAACTAGACCCCTGACCTGGGTCTGACTCTATGATGGGCAAAGGGCTGCTGGCATGGGGACACCCCTCCTTACAGGGCTTGCCAGGGCCTACACAGACCCTTCCCCAGTATCCAAGTTCCTGCCCCCAACTCTACTCCCCTTCCATGTCCCTACCCCTTTTGGGACCCAACACTTCAGTCCTGCAGATCCTGGAAGACAGTGCTTAGCTCCTGAGGCCTACCTAGCCAGGGCCCCCACTCCCTCCTTAATCTCCCCAGCCCTCTTGCCACGGCTGCTGTCAGAGGGGAAGTGCTGGAGGCCAGGATGCTTGGGTTCCCGGGCTGGCCCCTGTCTGCAGAGGCCTCACATCTGGATTTGGTTATGGGGAGGAAAAAGGGAGGAGACTTTCGGGGTGTGTGTATGCAGGGGGGTGAGAACACACCTGGCTCAGCTCGGCCTGGGGGAGGGGCACGAGAGGGGCGGGGCTCTGGCGGAAGGTGGGGATTAAGGGCAATAGCACAGGCCCAGGCAGTGCAGGGTGTAGGGAGGGTAGGGGAATCCCCTTGGAGATCAGGGCAATGAAGAGCAGGGGCGGGGAGAGACAGAAGCACACCTGGGTCCAGGATCCCACTTCCCCATGGGGGCTGCTGGAGAGAAGGGAAGGCAGGTGGGTGGGGCAGCCTTCTTCTAGGGACCAAGTGCTATCCATTGGGGGGAGAGGGAGGGAAGCAAGGAATGAGCCGGGACCTGGCCAGTCCCAGGTAAGGCCCTGGCACCCATGGGTAGCAGGAGACAGCCCAGCACGCTGGGGACAGGATGCCCGGGTTCTGGGAAAGGGGTGGATAGAGCCTGCCGTCTCCACCCTCCATTGTTCCAGCCAGGATAGTGTTTTCCTGTCTCCAATTTACACACGGTCTCTAGGCTGCCCCCTGCACTCTGAGTGGCTCACTTTCTCTTACTCTATCTCGGTTTTGCCTCCTCCTGGAGGTCTCTTTGATATGTCAGTTTTCTTGCCTCTCACCTCAATCTCCCCAGCTCTCTGTCCACCTCCATTTCTCTTGTTGTCTCTCTGCTCAGTTTTTTTGTTTTCCCACTTTTCAATTTCACTGGGTGCCCAGCCTTGGGTAAATTATTTAACTCTTCTAAGCCTCAGGCTCTTCATCTGTAAATTGGGAACAATCCCTCCTACCCTTAAGGCTGTGGGAACTAAAATATAAAGCCCTCAGCATGGGTCTGGGGCTTAGAAAGCATTTTGGTAACAGCAATTTGAAGTGATTCCCTTTTCCTCTTTACATCTTTTTTCCCCTCGCACCCCACTTCATCCTGGTAGGCTTTCTCTTTGCTCTGCTTTTCTTTCTCTCCAACAGTCTTCCCCCTTTTCTCAGAGCCAGGCCAGCCTTCCCTTTCTCCACACCCAGCCTTTGATCCCCAGCCCAGAGCAGCACTGCCCAGCCTGGGGGAGAGGGGTTTCTAACTGCCTTTGATTCCTCCTCCTCAGCAGCCCCCCAAAGACCCCTCTCCAGAGACCCCTTTGATTTCAGGCAGTGAAGGAGGAGAGGAGGCAGCTCATTGAAAGGAGATTAGAGAGGTAGGCGGAGGGTTTATAAGGCTCTTAGTTTCCCCTCTAGGGGGTGAGAGGAGGGGAGAGACTCATGGATGAAGAAACATTTGGGAGGAATACAGAAAAAGTAGAAATTTACAGAGACAAGGAGGTAGGTGGTCATTAGGCTAAGTCAGGGCAACACAGGGGCTCCACAGGTCAGTTTCTTCTGGCCTGCAGGGTTGGAGGAAAGCCAGATTGTCTAGGACTTGGGCAGGGCTGGGGTCTAGAGAGCATTTAAAGGGCTGGGGTGCAGCGCGGTGGGGGGACCAGGAAAGGGGACTCTCTCTGGCAGGGGCAGTAGCTTTGGGAGATTTGTTTGGAGTGTGAGGGCAGAAAGTGGCCATCCTGGCAGAGGCTAGTGGAATTGTAGGGTCAAGGTGTGGATGTTCAGGAAATGAGGGGTGGGGACAGTTTATGGCCTAGCACAAAATTCTGCCTTGTCTGAAGTTGTTCCTCCAGAAACCTTTCCTTCTTTTTGGCGGAGGTGTGAAGAGGGTCAGAAACTCTGAAGAGAGTTTTGAAGATTGGAGCAGGGAGAAAAGAAAAGGCCGCCAAAGGTGTCTGGAGTCAGGAGTGAGAGTTTGGGGACCCGGGACTGGGGCACGTCCCGGGACGGAGCCTTACTCCATCTCTTTCCCAAACAAAAGAAAACTCTACTCCCCGCTGGGCCGCCTCTCCCCCGCCCCCCGCCCGATCTAGTACTATTGGTCCGAAGTGTTCAGGGTTGAGGTGCAGGGTAGGGGTAGAGAGGTCGGCCCTCCACTCCGAGGCCCAACTTTGGGGGCCCCAAGAGTGGCGGGATGCCCCTAAGGAAACTCACCTTCTAAAGCGGCTGTGAGCGAAGCCCAGCAGAGCAGAGCCCGGAGCTCCATGGCGCCTGCCTCACTCCGGTTGGATTCGATCTGAGTTTGGGGGGCGCTAGCCCCCCCAGGTCTGAAACCCCCTGAGCGGGTAGACGTCGATTCCTACGGCGGGACTCTCGGTCGGAGCCTCAGCAAGGGCCCATGCGGGCTGGCAGGGCACCGGGCGGCGGCGCCCAGGTGTGGCCCCGCGTCCCCGCGTCCCCGCGTCCCCGCCGCACAGGCGGGCGGGGTGGGGGGGGGGCGTCCTTGCAGGGGACCGGCTGGGCAGGAGCAGAGAGAGACGTGGCTGGAGTCGGGGTCCCTCCGGGGCCTCGGGGTCCCGCCCCGGCTGGCGGGGGTGGGCCTGCTCCGCGCTTTCACTCCCCCCTCTCCGTGGGAGTGGCACTGCTCGCGCTGCAGAGTCGAGTGCGCTCCGCGCCCGTGAGGAGGATGGAAGCAAGAGTAAAGACTGAGCAGGACAGAGGGAGACTGCGGATCAGGGGCTGCGCTGGGCCGGGCTGGGACTGGGCCAGGAGGCGCCGGGAGGAGGAGGGAGGGGCGCACGGGAGGCTGGGGGAGCCGCCCCCGGCCGGGCTTAAGCCAGGGGGCCGGGGCGTGCTGATTGGGTCGTGTGGTGCTGAATAATTCATGAGGGAAGCGGAGTGGAGAACCCAGAGAAGCAGGTCGGGAAGTTCGGAGAAAGTTTGGAGAAGGGGGAGGGGCGGTGGGCGAGGAGCCCAGGGACCGCCCAGTTGTGCGCGGAGACTAAATTCCCCCGCGCGGATCTCGTGAGTCCTGGCCCCCGCCCAGGGACCCGGGGGACAGACCCGAGCCCAGAGGTCATCGAGGAGCAGAGCGGCACACCCAGCAGCGCGGAGGGCCCCACGGAGGTGCGCATTATCTTCCTGAGGACTTCAGATTCTTCTGGATTAGCCCACTACCTCTTCATCGGCCCAGGGGACAGGTTTGGAAGAAGCTTTTAAGGATGGAGTGTGGCCCTGCGGGCCCTGAGCCAGCAATCTCAGCTTAGATAACCCTGGAGCCAACGTTCGCACAATCATTCAACAAGCATTAAATATTGGAAGTTTAGTGTACGAGGTCTGTCCCGAAAGTATTGGCCATACAAACTTTTAATTATATTGACATTGGCTCGATACTTTCTGGACAGACCTCGAGGGCTCAACCCAGCGCTGACAAATGCGGTGTGGAAGTGAGACAACTAGGTTGAGATGAGGAGGAGTAGAGAAAAGCCTAAGAAGCAAAGGTAAATAGAAGGTAAGTGGGTTTGAGAAAGTGAGGGATCACAGGGATTGCCAAATCACCATTCTCATTCCCACTGTCGCGTTTGGGGGTGGGGGTTCCACACCACCCGCAGCCCTGACCCTTGGGGCTGGGGCCCGTGCTGCCGCTGTCTTTCCTGAGGCTGTTTCCTGTCTGGCTCCTGGGGGCCCTAGGGATGGCTGGGAGGGCCTTTCCTCTTATTGCCACCACCCTCCCCCCATCCCATCAGTTAGAGGGGAGGATCAGGAAAGCAGTGAACTTCCCGCCCTCTTCTACATCGGGGCACCTAGTGCGAGTCATGGGATAGATGGAGGGTGCTGCAAGAGTCCTCCAGTGGAGGAACTGGAAGAAAAGGGCTCAGGTTCAGAAACTATTTAAGGGGGACAGAGTCTGGAGGAGCTGAGAAGCCAAGATCAAAGGAAGGAGGAGGAGTCACCGATGTGGGGGGGGGACTGCCAAGCACCGCTAACCCCCCCAGAGAGGACAGCCAAGCCTGTAAATGACCTCTTTTCCCAGCTCACTTATCTTTCTGCTGCAAGTGGTGCTCCCCACACCCCTGCCCTTCCTTGTTGCCCTGCTTGGGTCCTGCTCCGGGGTGGGGGGTCACAGGGGGCAGGAAACAGCAGGCTTGGCTGGAGCCAGGCAGACCAGGCCGGCAGACCGGGCCCAAACTGGGAATATCATCCTCTCTCCCTGATCTAAGTCCAGTCTCCTGTTCTCTTACTCAGCTTCTCCTCCAGGTTACATTCTCTCCTGCCCCCATCTTCTGCTTCGACTCGGCACTCAGATTCTCCCCTCTAAAAGTTTCTCCTCCGGGCTCTGATTTCTCTCATTTGGTGGTGGTGGGGAGTTAATCATTACAGATGAATCATGATTCATCATGATGGCACATGGCCTAAATGATAGAGACCAAGATCCACAGAGAAATGAGGCAGTGGATTGAGGGGCTGATGAGGCAGAGGGATGAAATAGTGTAATAGCTCACTACAGACTTGAACCCTGTATTCCTGAACCCTAGACCAGGCTCCCCTTAGCTAGAGAGAACAATTTAAGTAAGAAAATACTCAGTAGAGCCTGGCACACCAGCTTAGTGCATTGAGTGCCAGTCTGTGAACCAAAAGGTCACTGGCTCAGTTCTAGTCCTGGCACATGCCTGGGCTGTGGGCCAGATCTCCAGTTGGAGGTGCGCAAGAGGCAATCAATTGATGTATCTCTCCCTGTCTCCTCTTCCCATCTCTCTGAGCATAAATAAAATGTAAATTTAAACAAGCAAAAAATATCCAGTAGATCCCATATCGTTGGGTCCTCAGCTCACACCCCTAGCATATAATCCAGCTCTTAATATCTAGTGTTTACCAATACAAGAATTAATAAAATGAAACTTTTATTGAGCATCTACTATGTGCTAGGTGATCACTGCTAGTTTGCAAGATTTGTATATCATGGCTCCTGGCCTCAAAGATCTTATAATCTGGCACACATTCTATTACTTCCCCTTTCCATGGAAATAGCTGAGATTTTTCACTCCAATGCCCAGGAATCACCCTCCATCTATCCTGTGAGTTTGAGGTTTTTCTCCATCCAATGACCATGCAAAGCCCCTTCCTAGGCAAGCTAATTCATTATCCACTGAATTACATTACATAGGTAAGCATCCATGTCACTGCCCAAATCAGTCCAAACAAATCTCAGGTCCTCCTTTCTTTATTATTAGAGCACTTAGGGCTCTTCACTGTCCTCCCCCGCCCACCCAAATATAAGGTTGTCATCTCATCCCCTTCCCATGATCAATATGGCAGTACCTATGTGGAGCACTGCAACCCCATCCCCCAAAAGCTGGCAGAGCTTTATTTTTGCTATCCACATACTTTTCCTACACTTATTAAACAAATAATCTCTTTACCATAAATTGTAGAAATTGTCATTCCTCTTCTCATATCACAGCCCTTGTCCTCTGGTCCATGTAAGCCTGTCAAGTCTAGAGTTAAATTTACCTGGAAGCCCATGAAGTTTACACTTCAGCAACCCTCACCCTCCTGGTTCCTTCCAAAACTCTGGTTAATGAGTGCCATCAATTTAAACAGTTTTTAAGGTGAGTCACAGCATGAGAACATTTGAAATGGTCCCACATCACAGCTCTTGTAGGAAAGGAATTTGACGGAGGTTTTAACCTCACCAATAACGAGTTGAAGAGAAGTTTATAAACTCAAAAGCAGGAAGAAGCCCTGGCTGGTAGCACAATGGATAAGGCGCCGGCCTGTGAACCCAAAGGTCACAGGTTCGATTCCCCAGCCAGGGCACATAACCAGGTTGCAAACCAGGTCTCCAATCAGGTCTGTGGCTGGAGGCAGGTGAAACGCAACCATACATTGATGTCTCTCTCCCTCTCTGCCTCTCTCCCTTCCCCTCTCTCTAAAAATAATGAAATGAAATCTTTAAAAAAAAAAAAAGGAAGAGATGTTTATAAACTCAATAATGAGAGAAAAACTAAACTGTCCATATTATAGGGAAGACTGAGATATAGAGAGAATAGAAAATAATACAAAGTCACAATTATATGAGGAAGTGATCAAAGAGTACACCTGTAAGGAAAAGGTAGGACGTGAAAATATTATAGAGCTGTATTAAGTAGATATTTACTCAAAATGTTATTTACCTAGCTTTAAAAAAACAGTGCATGATTAGATTTAATTACACAACTTTTGTACAACCAAAATATAA
This sequence comes from Noctilio leporinus, assembly GCA_004026585.1. Lineage (NCBI taxonomy): Eukaryota > Metazoa > Chordata > Mammalia > Chiroptera > Noctilionidae > Noctilio > Noctilio leporinus. Next base: position 101,167 of record PVIW01002269.1, on the reverse strand, counting down.
AACATCACAGTAAAATGATAGCCAAATGTGATTTTTCATTTGCAGTGCATGGCAAATAGTTAACCCCTTCAGTCATAAAAGAACTCTTATCTAGCTTTTGTAATATTTTTAGTATTTGTCACCTTGACATTTACAACTAGTTGTGATTTCTCAGTTTAAATAAATATTAGCTTTACCTAATTTTATAGTCATAATTTTGTTTTCTTAATAAGGGTTCCCCAAATTGTACAAATTCAGGACTCACAAAACCTGAATCCAGGTTTCATCTGATTACCACAAATCTTCCTAAACTCATCATATACAAAGCTATATTAAACACACACAAAAGCCCTTATTAATTTATTAGTGATTGTATGTTTACTTGTATGTGGCCCTAAATTTCATAAAAGCAGGTACAACATATACTCAACATATACTGTCTGACCCATAGAAAATACTCAGTAAACATTGGTAACTATTTATTCTTAAATGTACTCAGAGTAGCAACCATTTTTGAACATTTTGCTATGGGCTAGGACTAGGGATACAAAGTTGTCCTTTGCTTTGAAGGATTTGACAACTAGGGGTAGAAATAGCCATGAAATCTCTAACATAGGAGACTATGTATTGAGCACAAATGGTAGGATACAGAGGGTCCTCTGGTATCATGAAGGAAGCATACCTAATCCAGCCTGCAGGGACAAGGTGCACTTTCTGAAGAAGATGATATTATTTGAATGAGTCCTAGAGGAAATTGGCAGAAAAGGTTGCTTTAAAGGCAGAAGAAGGAGTAGATATGAAAATACGAACATGGTGAGATTGTCCCCAAATTGTCAAGTTCACAATGCCAGGGTATAGAGTGCAAAGACAGTGATAATAAGGTAGGGAAGTGAACAAGGGCCAGCCTTGGCAGGAGCTCATACTGGTCCTAAATACCTTGGGAGCCACCAAAGTATTTTAGGCAAAGAAGCAACATCGGTGAGTTTATATAGAAATATTTCACTTACACAACTTTGAAGAATAGATTGAAGGCAGAAAAACCAAATGCAGTTCTCCAAATGACAGTGAGAGCTTGAACTGATATCGGGGTGTGAGTGTGTATGTATGTGTGTGTGTGTGTGTGTGTGTGTGTGTGTGTGTGTCTCAGGAGAGAAGCTAGAAATGTCATAAAGCTGGGGTAGGCAGGACTCAGAACCTGGCTATGGGGGTGAAATAAAGCATGATTCAAGTTTCAGACTTTGGCCTGGCTGGGTTGCTCAGCTAGTTAGAGCATTGTTTTAATGCAGGTTTGATTCTCGGTCAGGGCATGTAAATAATCAACCAATGAATGCATAAATAAGTTGAACACAAATCAATGTTTCTCTCTCTGTCTCTCTCTCTCCAATCAAGTTTAAAGAAGGTTCAGACTTGGACAGCTGGGTAGGAGCTAGTGAAATGGATCATGGAGGAGGAAGATGATGAGCATGTTGAGTTTGAGATCCCTGTGTACCATTTAGGAATCCAGAGATAGCTTTTTGGCTGACGGTGCAGGTTTGGGAGGTGGTTGGTTTGTTTTTGTTTTTGTATATGTGGTGATAGAAGCCACTAGGAATGGGAATGGGGGTATAGAGCAGTCTATAGATTGGGAAGACTGAGGAAAACCTTACTATTTTTTTTTAAGCAAATATTATAATATTTAGAAGAAGGAACCCTTCTAATATTTAGAAGGAAGGAATAACAGAGGACTGAAACAGCTAGGACTGGGAGTGAGCATCAGTGGGGCCTGATAGGAAGGAGGGAGGGGCAAGTACACAGCTCACAACAGAGGCCAAAGCTATCAGAGGACCACTAGGTGGTTAAGAAAGGAGGCCAGGGCTAAAAGGGAAAGGTTGGAGCGGGGGAGTAAGGAGGGGAGAGAGGTGGTGGGAGTCACATTGTCCCAGCAGGGGGAAGTCTTTTGTTTCCTCTCTTCCCTTGGCAGCCTGACAGGATATGAGGCCAAGCCCCCCACTCCATGCCAACTCTCTCCACCTACTGGATGTGGCCTTTCCCTTACCATTGTGTTCTTGACAGGAGTGGGGCATGGGCATTGGCTCTAGGAGGGAATTGAAGGACTATTCCTGGCTGGAGGATAGATTATCACGGTCCTGAAGAAACAAGAAGCTCCTGGGATGGCTAATGGAGCTTGGCAAGGGAAAGCTTTGCGCCTGGGGAGGAGCAGGAAGTCAGGCTTGGGTGGGGCCAGCACAGAGGGTAGCAGGTCAAGCCACAGTGCCGTAAATTGGGCCCAGCGGAGTTGATCCAGGGCTTCAGTCTTTTCCCAGCCCCAGCCATTCCAGTCTGGTGGGGCCTGACAGCTCACCTGAACTCATGCTCCCCCCACCCCCTCCATTCCCTAAGGTTGACATCACTCCCACGAAGGTAGTAGGCATCTCCTAGAGCCCAGCAAACTCAGGTGACATGCCTGGGCCCTCTAAATCCACTTCCCTGGACTCCCTACCTCCCTGAGATATGTCTAAGTTTCCCAATGTGGTCCTCTGGGGACCCTGTAATTTCATCCCACCCCTCCGCTCCCTCCAGGGCCAGTTTGCTCCATCAGCTGTTCCAGCAGGAAGGGCTCCCAGTTCAGCATTGCCTCTCTTCCCGAGCCTTTTGTTTGCTGGATCTGCAGGAAATTGTAGGGGCGGTGGCCAAGGGCTCATCTGCCCCAGGGGCCTGAGGGAGGGGGTTCTGAACTGACTACACTCAATCCTAGGGAGCTCATGGCCAGGGTGGGGAGGGTGGATCACCAGAAATTAACATTTAGGGCCTTAACTCGGGGTGGAACACCCCTGGGGTGGGCGGATTCGAGGTCCTCGTCCCTGTCGGGCCGACTAGGTGTGTGTCCGGGGTATCCTTAGAAATGGAGGCTGGCCATAAACTCCGAAGTCGTCTAATATGACCCTGGAGCAGACACGAGGGGAGAAAAATCCAGATACTGAATCCCTCAACCTCGTCATATACGCCTCGGATCCCGGAGATCCCAATCGATGGAAAGGAAGCAGGCAGGTCTGACCAAGTCACTCACAGGAGTCGCTTGTTTTTTTCTCCCTTAAAAAATGGTGTGGAGGAAGAGGAGCACGAACACCCATCCACTCACTATTCGCGCCTTTCCTGGAAGCTAACGCCAAGAAGGCTGCGGCGTGGACGCTCTAGCGAGCCAGCACTCTCTCGTTGGTTGCCCTCCCTCTGAGGCCACCAAGGGCGCCGCCATCTTCCCTTCCCAGCCGGTGGGGCGGGGCCACTGCATTCACGGGGGGAGGAGCAAGCCCCAGGTCCTCAAGGGTTCTGACAGTGGTCAAAGAGTAATTATTATGAGCTCCGCGAGTGTCGGAGACTGTTAGAAGCATAGCAGCTACAGCACCGAAGAAAATAGAAATTTCTATTTCGTGGATTTATATTGGGAGGAGGCAATGAACAAAATGAACAAGTAAACGACGTAATTAGATAGATGGTCAGGAAAGGGAATGGGAAGGAAAATGTGTCTCAAGCTTAAGTGGAGTTGGTGGAGATTTCACTTAGAATAATATTTGAGTCCAGAAGCTCAAAGGGTCATGCCCTGTGAGCCAAAGCATTTCTGGGTAACAGTGTAGAGGGCATTGTGGAGCAGGATCAGGAAATGAGCAGAGGTGGGGAAAGGATGTAGATCTGGTAGGGCTTGGTTGGTAGGATGGCCTCGTAATATTGGGTTGGGCGAAAAGTTTATTTTTTTTCCATAAAATAAAAGACACTTCATGTTTACCAATAACTTTATTAATTTTGATATTTCGAGCGTGTCAACTCTCTCCTGCTATTGGCTTCTACTGGGTAAAAGGCCAGGGGTACTTCTGAACATCTTCCAATGCATAAGATAGCTCCACAGCAAAGAATTCTTTGGCCAAAATGTCTATCTATAGTACCAAGGAACTTCGCAAACCACTTCTGACATGTACGATCAATCACAGTACCTTCTCTATGCACTGCACAAATCTTTTAATTTTTTTTGCATTTTAGTTACTTTTACCTTCCTTGAAATAAAATAATAAAGCTTAATACACCAAAAATGTTATGTATCTTATTTCATCTTCAATATTAAAATGGCTGCACAAAAATTCACCAATTTTCGTAAGTTGATTTTTTTAAATATATATTTTATTTCATTATTTTTAGAAAGAGGGGAAGGGAGAGAGGCAGAGAGGGAGACAGACATCAATGTATGGTTGCGTTTCACCTGCCTCCAGCCACAGACCTGACTGGAGACCTGGTTTGCAACCTGGTTATATGCCCTGGCTGGGGAATCGAACCTGCGACCTTTGGGTTCGCAGGCCGGCACCTTATCCACTGTGCTAACAGCCAGGGCAGATTTTTTTTTTTTTTTTAATGCATCCTGAGCCCTGGCTGATGTGGCTCAGTGGATTGGGTGAACCAAAGGGTTGCACATTCCTGGATTGCAGGCTGGGTACCAGTGCACATAAGGCAACCACACATTGATGTTTCTCTCCCTTTCTCTTTCTCAAAATAAATGAACAAAATCTTTAAAAATACTGCATGCTGATATGACAGCTGCCACAATACAATCTGAGAACATTATTTTATTTTATTTTATTTTTTAAGATTTTATTTATTATTTCCTGAGAGAGGGGAAGGGAGAGAGTCAGAGAGGGAGAGAAACATCAATATATGGTTGCCTTTCACCTGCCTCTAGCCGCAGACCTGGCTGGAGACCTGGCTTGCAACCTGGTTATGTGCCCTGGCTAGGAATTGAACCAGTGAATACTGGTTATATTTTAAAAGTAGGAGCAAAGGAATTGCTGATGGGTTGTATTTTAGGTGTGAGAAAGAGTATTTAAAAGTAACTCCAAGGTTTTTGACCTAAGCAACTGGAAAAAATGGGAGGATCATAAAATGAGTAGGTTGTGGGGTTAAGTTTAGGTGTTTTATTTATTTAGGCATTTGATTTTGGACATACCAAGTTTGAGTTGCCTGTTTTATGTGCAAACATAGACATTAGTATGTAGTTGCACATACAGCCTAAAATTCAGAGTAGAGATATGACCTGGAGATACACCTTTGGTGTATCTAATATGGAGATGGTATTTGAAACTATGAGATTGGATGAGATCATCAAGAGAATGGGTTAAATGGTGAAAAGGAAGCCTGAAGATTGAGCTTCCAGTTCTAGTAGAGCTTCTGGCTGTTCCTCCAACAACTATGTTATCAGAAAAACCCTGGTTTCTCTCTCTGATGCGGTAAAGAATTACAAATCAGGGAGTCTTTTAGCGTGCATGTAAAGTTTATTAGTGAATGGAAGAGCAAAAGCAAGGGTGGCTAGAGCAAGGGTGGCAAAAGTTAGGGTGGTCAAAGGTTGGGTGACCAGCACCCATGTGGTCAAAAGCCAGGTGGCCAGAGGGCCAAGAGAAGAGAGAGTGGCCAAAGTCCAGGTGGCCTGACCAGAGGCTGGGAGGCCAGGGGCCCCTATGTGGCAAAAGGTCCAAGAGGGGACCTAAGAGAAGAGAATGAGTCCTTTGTTCTGAAGACATAAATAGTTGGTGGGATGGGGGTGAGGGAGATACATTTTGATTGTCAGGTAAAGGTGGTACCAGTTTTCCTGGACAGCCGTGACTACTTGAACATAGGTATGGGTGGGGGTCTGTTAGCCCGAATCCTTATCTTGCTCTAGACTATTTGTTCATTTTGCATACATGACAGGGGCAGGCAGCTAACCAAAGTTGTGTTAGGGGCTTTGCTTTGGGCACTGTAGTTTCCCTCCCTTCCCAGGCCTTGGGATGAAAACATAGTCTCAAGGTTTTTCTTTCCCCAGCTAGTGGAGATGACACACTCAGACTTTCAAGGGCTCCCCGTTCTGCACCATCACAGTTTACTTGTGTTGTTCAGAATGCCCTGCAGACTTATCAAACCAGACTCAAGGTTACTGGGTCAGTGGGAGAGACACATCTCCCTTTGCTTCTAGCTTTCCATATTAAGTTCTTTGTTAGATTGTAATGGTGAGGGTCCTGCCTTTGTTTCCCTTTTGGCTACTTATTTGATTGTAACACCTCGGGGTCCTCCTGGGTTAATAGGAGAAAGGAGGAAGAATCAGAAAAAGGGAGTGATTAGGAGGAAATCTATGAGAGTGTAGTGTCCTAGAAACCACATGAGGAAAGTGTTGGAGAGGAGAAGGTAGTGATCAAATACATCAAACGATGCTGGTAGTTTAGTAAAATGGGGACTGATCAATGACCCATGGATGGACCAAGTGCAAGTCACTGGTGACTGGATGAGCAGTTTCCCTTTTGCTGAGGGGAAAAAGCCTAAGTGTAGTGGGTTTAAGAAGAAACAGAGTAGGCAATTAGAAACGACTAGTATAGATAGCTCATGTAAGAAGTTTTGCTACAGCTCTGCTGGCATGGCTCAATGGATTGAGCACTGGCCTTCAGACCAAAATGTTGCTGGTTTGATTCCCAGTTGAGACAGATGCCTGGGTTTCGGTCCAGGTCCCCAGTTGGGGATGTGAGAGAGGCAACTGGTTGCTGTTTCTCCTCCTCTCTTTCTCCCTCCCTTCTCCTCCTTCGAAAAATAAATAAATAAAATCTTAAAAAAAAAGTTTTGCTATAAGAAAGAAACAACAAAAAATAGAATGATAATGGGATGGGGTATAGTAGATTCAAGAAAATCTTTATTATTTTCTTTTTGAGACAAGAGAAATAAAAGCATATGTGTATACTAATGGGGATGATCCAATGGAAAAGGTAAGTAAGATGATGACATGAGACCTAATAGCTGGTTAACCTTAACTGGGAGCATAATCAGTTTGTCCTTAGTAGCAGGTAGGAGGGCAGAGCAAAGTGTGGTGGGTAGGTAGACGCTTTTAGTCTCATCTGATGGCTTCTGCTTTCTCAATTGGGAAGCAAGGCAGTAAGCTGAGAGTGGGGACAGTGGGGGAAGCACTGGAAGGTTGAAGAGATAGGTAAAGATTGAACAGTCATCTAGGAGTATGGCACAGTAAATGGTTCAGAGAAATCTTGTCTCAGTGCTGGGCAGCATTAAGGACCCACTTATTGTCCGTGGTCATGAATTTGAAACCAGAATGACTGCCATGGTTGGGTGTTATCACCATCTACATTCAGCTGCTTGAACAGGCTTATGATACATGAAAAATTGTTTATCAGGGCTGTGGTTTTTCCAGGAGGTCTAACTAAGTGAGAGAGGGACATAGGAGTACTTTTCACCCATTGTGGCCTTTAAACTGGGTAAAAAAGGAAGTGAATGGGGGAATTGGAGAGAGGGTAGGATTAATGGATCCAGGGGTTCAGTGAAGTGGAGGATTGTTGGGTTCAGGGCATACGACCCTTCCTTTGACCAAGCCTCATTCAGGTTCCTCTGAACCCTCTTCTGACCTTAGCCCCTATCCTTGCTGGGCCTGACTAACTCAATTTAGAGTTATCTGATATATTGATATCTGATCACCCTGACCTGCCTTCAGCAAGAATCTTGTTAAGTCTCTTTAGTTAGAGTCCCCCTATGCTTTCTATTTCCTCTTAGTAATTTTCCATTCACTGGCTCCTTCATTCTGATCGTTAGGTTTAAATGCTGTACTTGGGGGTTGAGCTCCACCTCTCTCCCTAATGTGATAGTCTTGACACCTATTGTGATAATCCTGAATAAAATCTTTCTTACTGTTTTAACACACATCTGATCAATTTTTTCTCAACAGGCCTTCTAGATGAGGTAAACAGAAAGAGGGAGAGCCTGTAGTCATTGTTAAGAACAAATTCTAGGCATGACCACTTACTAGGATGGAGGGTAAGATCTATGCAGAAGTGGAATTCAAATTACTATCAGGCCTGGGTGTTGGAAGTCTCATTAATGTGGATATTGAACTCACCAAAAATTGTGGTAGGGGTGGCGTTAGAGAGATCCAGGAGCCACACTCTCTGTCGTGGACAGTAGAAATTATCAATGAAAATGCCACAGTTTACCTCATGAGACCTCTCCCTGGCTAAGCCACATTTCTATTGGTTTGAGCCCTTTTGTCTACAGCCAAAGACCAGTGGGGGGAAAGGTGGTGTTCATTTCCTGAAGCTCGAATGACAGTGTAACTATAAAGGATGCTCTCTAAGCTTCAATGTCCTATTGAAAAAAGGAAATAATAGCAGAACCTACCTACCTACCCCATAGAATGGTTATGCATATTTACTGTAGTACTGCATGCAAATGATAACATTTTGGCATTGTTCCAAAGTGCCTATTAGTTCGTTTGAGTAACCTTATGGTGGAGGTTCTAGTTAATCTCTAGTTTATAAATGAGAAATGTTGCCAGGTGGTGTGATGTTGCTGGTATCTGGATAGTGAAAAGGCGGGCTCAAGGGGAGGGGGTTTCCTAACTCCTGGAAATTCGTCAGTCCTGTGGTTTCTGCTCGAGAGGAGAACACCATATGTGGAGGGACGAAAGCGGGCTGCAGACCTAGCCGACTGACAGCTGCCTGCGCCTTTAGGGCTCGCGGGGATGAATTGCCAATGGCTCCCTCAGGTGGCAAAAGCAAAAAGGACAGCGGGGGGGCTGGACCAGACCCGAGGAAAGACTCCGGGAGTGAGGAGTGAGGCCAAGACCCGGCGGACTTTCCGGGGATTTGAGAGGCTGAATAGGATCCCCCGAAGACTTGGTCCGACCAGATTCCAGGTTCAAGCGCGGCACCGGGGCCAGATATCGCGGTCCCGCACACCTGGAGGCTGCCTGCCCACGTAACTGCACGCCCCTTTCATCCGAGGCTATTGCGGACGCCTTTGAGCTCAGAGCGGAGTCCCGCCGGGGCGACGGGCTCTTGTATGCACCAGGGTAACCGGCATTGTAGCAGCCCTGGCCCACACCCTGCAGGAATAGCGCGCCTAAAGGGCACCGGGGACTGCATCTAGTGCGCACGTGGAGCTGGAGAAGCGCTGGCCGCCGGAGCCTGGGGGTGGGGCTTCCCCTGGCGCGCCCACGGGGCGGGGCCGGGCCCGGGAACCAATGGCACTCCTCTGTTGGGGGGGCAGGCTCCGGGCCTGGCATCCCGGTAGCCGCAGCTGGCTTTTCCGGCACCCGCGCCCCCTCGGTCCGTAGCGGACCCCTCTGGCTCTCCGGGATCACCCCGGAGCAGCAGCGTCCTCCGGGTGGGTGAGTGATCGCTCGGCCGCACCCAGGCTGTGGGGTTCGCCTGGCCGGGGAGAGGAGGATCGCGGCCCCTTCCTACCCACCCCGGGAGAAAGTGGGCAGGAACCAGTCGGGGGAAGAGGACCCACCTTGTGTTGCCTGTCTGTGTTTCTGTTCTGATCGTGGAAGGATGTATGTGGAGGGTACCTCTTGTGGTGGGAGGGATCTGGTGAGGCCAAGGGGAAGAGGAGCAGGTTTGAGATGGGCTGAGGGACAGGATTGAGGGAAGGTGGGTCATGGAAAGATTGGAAGTTTCTTGTGCCCTTAGGTGAGGCGACTGCGTGGGGGAGCTTAGAAGGGGGGCTCAGTGCCTGCGGAGGAAGGGGTGAGGAGGGCTTCCTGCCCCTAACTCACTTCCCTTTTTGGGAATTTGCTTCCTCTTCTGCTAGTTAATAAGGGAGAGTATCTTTGCCCCTTTCCAGAACCACTGCCATCCCTGGTCTCAGGGAGATGGGGGAGTGGTGGCCCTCAAGAACTGAAAGAGGCATTGCTACCCAAATTCTGCCATTGTTGGGGCAATGGCCAGGGCCATTCAACCCCCCACTAACTCTTTGTGTGTGTTTCTTGTAGCCCTTTCTTTGGATGAGGCTTCTGGGTGTTTACTTAGAGGTGTTTGGGGAGGCTCAGTGGAACTGCTTTCTATTCAGGACACTCTCTTGTGCAGGCCTCATCATCCATTGCTGGCTTCTCTACCTGCTGTCAGCCATGGCCAATGAAAACTCTCCTTTGCTGGCCTACCGGCTCCTGGGGGAAGATGGGGTTGCCTTCCCTGCCAGTGGGGCTGGAGGGCCTGGAGGTGAATCTGCCAGGAAGCTCTCCACCTTCCTGGGTGTGGTGGTGCCCACGGTCCTGTCAATGTTCAGTATAGTTGTCTTCCTGAGGATTGGTGAGTGGATGGGGGGAAGGGACTTATTAGGAGGTGCAGTAGGATGCAGGGGGCTGGGATGAGGTTGTGGAAGAACTAGTGGTTACTGAGGACCAGTGGGTGAGAGGTAGGGGTGGGGGATGTGAGCCATCTGCTGACCCGCTTTGCCACACCTGTCCCAGGGTTTGTGGTGGGCCATGCTGGGCTGCTACAGGCTTTGGCCATGCTCCTGGTTGCCTACTTCATCCTGGCGCTCACCGTCCTCTCTGTCTGTGCCATTGCCACCAATGGAGCTGTCCGGGGCGGTGGTGCTTACTGTATCCTTCAACATTGATGGACTTGGGTCTGGGCTCTTCCATCTTGTAGGGAGGAGGAAGAGGGCCCTCTCTCTATCCCTTGGAGGGCAGGGCAAGAGGGAGGCTTGTTCTAATGAGTGTTTTGAAAACAGGCTGGTATGGGGAAGGTGACCAACATGGCTTTACATGTTAGTGCCACTTTTTAGTCCACAAGATGTATTCCAGCTGCCAATTTGGGTTTCCTAATGTCTTGTCTGTTACGTTTCATTCATTTTAGAGAGGAGGAAACTGGAACTTAAGAGCCTTAGGGACTTGTGCGAAGTCACATGGCTTGGGAGGGGCTGTTCTGAGATGTGTGCAGGGAGACCAAAACTGGAGGGTCAGCTGCAGAGTGCTTTGTGCCGGGGCCCTTCCACATGTTCCTTTTCCCTTAACACTCACCTCCTGCTTCCACTTTTAGTCATGATCAGCCGGACCCTGGGGCCTGAAGTTGGAGGCAGCATTGGCCTCATGTTCTACCTGGCTAATGTCTGTGGCTGTGCTGTCTCCCTGTTGGGGCTGGTGGAGGCTGTGCTTGATGTCTTCGGAGCTGGTTTGTTCCCCTGACCCTGGTCCTGGAAACTCTGTGGGTTTGCAGAGATGCTGGGATCATGAGGGAAAGAAGCCCTCTCCAAGAGACGGGCTAAGTGCCCCATTAGCTTGTCTTTCTTGAACTTTTACCATATGCCCACCCACGTGTAGATGTCCAAGAGATTGTCCTGGCCCACAGGGAACTTACCATTAGCTTGTCTCTGAGGACAAGCTAATACCCCTAAAATTGACAGTAAGATTGGTGGTACCCACCCAGCAAGGCTAGAAGGATGCTGGGCTTCAGTTTAGTGAGGAAGTAGGGAAGGTGACCTTTCTGAGGGAAGGTGGACCAAAGTCGTGACCTATTTCTGCTTTATGTCATGGTTGTGGTCCCTTCTCAGGGCCTGGTCTTCTAACTCTGTTCCTTCCTCTGCAGATGCCACAGGGTCCAGTGGGCTCCGAGTCCTGCCTCAGGGTTATGGCTGGAGTTTGCTTTATGGATCCCTGCTGCTGGGCCTGGTGGGAGGGGTCTGCACCCTGGGTGCTGGCCTCTATGCCCGTGCCTCCTTCCTCACATTCCTGCTGGTCTCTGGTTCCTTGGCCTCAGTGCTGGTCAGCTTTGTGGCTGTGGGGCCCAGGGTCATCCAGCTGACCCCTCGACCTGGCCCCAATGGCTCCTCTCTGCCACCCCAGGTTGGCCACTTCACCGGCTTCAATAGCAGCACCCTGTTGGCCAACTTGGGCGGTGAGCTGGGCTCAGAATTCTGGAGTTCTCAGGGAAAGGGGCAGGCAGGTGTGGAGGCAGGGCCCTGGGAATCCCTACATGAGAACAAATGCCAGAGAGAATTGAAGGCAGGAGTTCTGGACCTGAGCAGAGCAGTTTAATTAAGATCAGTTCAGTGCGTGCTGGCTGCTATGTGTTTGGCCCAGTGGGGTGTGAGAGTTGACCGCAAGGCAGTCACTGCCTTAGAGGAACTTGTTTAGTTAGAGAGATAAGACTTACATTCAGGAAACAATTAAACAGCATAATAGACTGAATGTGATTCAAGTAGACAAGAAACACAGAGGAGTCTAGAGGAGCCAGATGGGAGTATGGACCTGGGTAAGGGGAGTAGGTGGACCTGGAGGTAGCCTGAGGTAGGCTGGGGAATTCAGGTAGGATTGAGAGGGACGATGTATCAGGAAAGAGCATGAATGAGGCTTGGAGGGAAAGACAGAGTATACAGGATAAGGAGGTGATGAGGAGCTGAGCTAGGCCTAGTGCTCAGTCAGGGACGGAGTCTTGATGAGGGTGGTGGGGGAAGTAGGGTAGTTGTGGAATGAGTGGAGTGGGTGGCAAGGCCAAGACACCTGGATCACTAGGATGGTATATTGACACCCTCTCTTCCCTGGGAACAATCCCTCCCAGCTGGCTACGCCAAGGACTACACCACAGGGGCCATGATGACCTTTGCCAGCGTCTTTGCCGTCCTTTTTAATGGCTGTACAGGAATCATGGCTGGGGCCAACATGTCCGGTGAGAGTCCCTGCCTGCTGCCTCTTGGTGAATGGGGCTGCCACTCTGTGCCCCAACCTGGGTACTGAGGGCTCAGGGACATAGGGGATGGTAGAGGGCTGATCTCTCTCCCTTTGCACCCCTCCCTCTAGGAGAGCTGAAGGACCCAAGCCGGGCAATTCCTCTGGGTACCATTGTGGCTGTTGCCTACACATTTTTAATCTACATTCTGCTTTTCTTCCTCTCCAGCTTCACCTGTGACAGGTGCCTGGGTAGGGGATGAGCCTGGCCCTCTAGGGGTGAGGAGGTTGTTGGGACAAGGTTGATACACCTGGATCACCAAGATCACACAGGTTGAGGGGCAGATGCCCAAGTTGTAGAGTGGTATAGGAAAAATGGGAATGGTTTCTCCCGTGGGAGACAGATGGAACTGCTGTTGCTAATGGGAGGGCTGGCTAAGTGATGATAGACAACATGCAGCCAGCATTTGCCATGTGCCCAGTACTGTTGTAAGCACTTGGTTTGGGGGTGGACGATGGCTTTCTAGTCAATTTCCATAAACAGCTGGCTCCTTATACATATACCGTTGGGAATGTCTAGCATGTGATTAATTCCAAAGCAGTCCAACTATAACCAATGAATGCCAAGTCTATCCCCCTGGCACACTTGATCAATATATTACTATGGTCCTTGAGATGGGGGCTGGATCAGTTGAGAATGTCCATCTCTTAACCTCACACAATATTGTGAGTCCTATTCTCACAAGGACCCCAGAAGGTTACACATTTGGTTACCATGTCTTCCTCTTTCCATTCCTGTAGGATCCTGCTGCAGGAGGATTATGGGTTCTTCCGTGCCATCAGCCTGTGGCCCCCACTGGTATTGATTGGTATCTATGCCACAGCACTCTCAGCCTCCATGAGCTCACTCATTGGTGCCTCCCGCATCCTCCATGCCCTGGCCCAGGATGACCTCTTTGGTGCGCTGTCCCCTGCCTCTTTGCCCAGCTCTGAGCATACCCTTCGTGTCTGTCTCACTCGGTCAGTCCTTAGCCCAGGCTGATGTGTCTGCTGTATTTCTATTTGCACAGGAGTGATCTTGGCACCGGCTAAGGTGGTATCCCGAGGGGGGAACCCCTGGGGGGCTGTGCTGTATTCATGGGGCCTAGTACAGGTAAGCCTTCCTCTTTAAGCTGCCATTTCCTTTACCCTAGCCCCTCCTGGTTATGCTTGCGGGACCAGGAGGAACTTAGGTGTGGACTGGGAGATTTAAATGAAAAGGCAGGATGCTTTGCCATTTGGTGGGGGCTGGCTCAACACTCAGCTTCTTGGTTCTTGTCCAGTTGGTGCTCCTGGCTGGGAAGTTGAACACCCTGGCGGCTGTGGTCACCGTTTTCTACTTGGTGGCTTATGCTGCAGTGGACCTGTCCTGCCTGAGCCTAGAGTGGGCCTCAGCCCCCAACTTCCGGTGAGAGAATGCCTGTGTGCCTTGAAAGAGAGAGGAATGGGAAGGACACAGACCAAGATGGGTGAGGCTGAAAATGGAATAGAGTGGCCTGGTGTTCAGAGCTGGCCCTGAGTGTCCTTCCTTGTCTCTATCCATCTGCAGCCCCACCTTCAGCCTGTTCTCCTGGCACACCTGCTTGCTCGGGGTAGCCTCCTGCCTGCTCATGATGTTTCTCATCAGCCCTGGGGCCGCTGGCGGTTCCCTGCTGCTCATGGGCCTGCTTTCTGCCTTGCTTACAGCTCGAGGTGGCCCTAGCAGCTGGGGCTATGTCAGCCAGGCCTTGCTCTTCCACCAGGTTGGTAGAGCTCCAAGGAAGGTGGGGAGGGAGGAGGCAGTCTGGGAAAACCAACCCTACAGAAAAGCCTCCCCTTCCCTTGGCTAGAGTTGGGGTTCCTGTCTGAGAAGTGTTGAGTTGGGGTTGCCCACTTGAGCCCTTCCTCCCCACCACTTCACCCTGTCTCCAGGTACGTAAATACCTGCTCCGACTGGATGTGCGGAAGGAGCACGTGAAGTTCTGGCGACCTCAGCTGCTGCTCCTGGTGGGGAACCCCCGGGGTGCCCTGCCTCTGCTTCGGTTGGCCAACCAGCTCAAGAAGGGAGGCCTCTATGTGTTGGGCCATGTCACCCTGGGAGACCTTGGTGAGTTGCCCTCTCCTCTTCCTTTCCCTGTCAGTCTCAGACGTTCTTGGTATTTTTTGTGTCCCAGAGGCCTCATGCTTCTCCCCAGACATTGCTTCCAGCCAGCACACCGCTCTGCCCAGACCTTTTTCTTCTGTCCATTTGGGATTTGGACTCTAGGAGAAAGTACATGAATTTGGCTCACATTTACTGCCTTCCTTCTCTGCAGACTGTCTGCCCTCTGACCCTGTGCAGCCACAGTACGGGGCGTGGCTGAGCCTTGTGGACCGGGCCCAAGTAAAAGCCTTCGTGGACCTCACCCTTTCACCCTCTGTGCGCCAGGGGGCTCAGCATCTGCTTCGGATCTCAGGCCTTGGTGAGCTGCTCCTGCCTGGGTCCCCTCTGCCCCCTCCGTAGCCCTTTTCAGTCTCTGCCACCTTCCCCCTGACCACCCAAGAGGGTAAACCACACATTGCAAACTCCAAATGGAACCCACAGTCTAGTGTAGATAAGACATTCACTCAAAGATAACAGACAGTATATGATCAGGTCTTAGAAGAGATGCTTAAGGGCTAGAGATGGGGTGACAGGTTATTTGTTTGTGACCCACAAATTGGGGCATAGGCTCTGAAGAGCGTGTTATATTTCTGGGGACAAGGGGAGTATTATTGAATTTGGGGGCTGCCCCATTGAATCTAACAGATGGTTTCTAACCACCCAAGTTCAGAGAAAGGAAGAACACTATGCGCTTATGTGACCAGCAAAGGTTTTGGAACAAGGTGGTACCTCAGCTGGCCCTTGAAAGGTGTGGAGAAGTAGGGAGTGGTGTAACATGGCCTCCATGAAGATTCAGAGGGTGTGGGGGGCTGATGTTTTTGGGTGGAGTGGAAGAGTCCCAGCTTGTGACTGTTTCGGTGCCAAGGCCTCTGGCCTTGCACTCCAACTTCCTTCAAATTCATGCTCAGCTGCCCCCTTTTTTTTTTTTTTTTTTTTTTTTAAGATTTTATTCATTATTTTTAGAGACAGGGGAAGGGAGGAAGAAAGGGAGAACCATCAATGTATGGTTGCCTTTTACCTGCCTCCAGCTGGGGACCTGGCTGGAGACCTGGGTATGCACCCTGACTGGGAATCGAACCAGTGACACTTGAGTTTGCAGGTTAATGCTCAAACCACTGAGCCACACCAGCCAGGTGCCTCCTTTTAAATCTCAGAACTGTCATCTGTTCCCTCACTGAGTGCGTGTTTCCTTCTCCACTTAGAATCTGGCTAAAGATCAAGTGTTGGACATTGCTCTCTTTGCTCTAAATCAGAACCCTGGAAAATGCTCAGGAGGGGCTATGGCTCATTTAATTTTCAAGATCACCTAGATTTCTCACCTGCTGAGGTGTTTTGGGATATTATCAAGCATTATGGGATAGACCCTGGAGCATCTTAGGGTCTGGTCTCTTTTCTGGGGAAACCTGTGCCAAGAGACCACTACTTTCATGAAAGTTAACCTGCAGAAAATGATTCAAATTAAAGGAAAAAGATTTCCTTTAAATACTACATTTTCCTGGCAGTCCATTTGTTTCAAGAGAAAGGGTGTTAGAAGAGGTCTCAGAGTCTTCCTGTACAGTCAGCCCTCTTAAAGGGAGGGAATCATCTGATCCCGCATTGGTTGTTTAAAAATGAAAAACCAGGAGCTGTTGGCAGGGACTTGGGGCATTGTGGTTGGTACACACACCAGCCTAGAGGCTGAGAGAATGGGCTCTGGTGTTGGGTGCATCGTGTTTGCCTGCCACCCCAGTATCTACCAGCCATGAACCTTTGGGTAGGTGGCTTCACTGCTCTGTGCCTCAGTTTCCTTACCTGTGAAAGGGAGTGAGTAATAGTAGGGACATTGCTTCAATAATCGGTGAGTTAAAGAAAATGTGGAGTGCTTTCAAGAAGCCAAGGCCCTTGGTCAGTATGTAGATGTTAGCTGTCCCTTTTCTGGGGACCATGCTTTGGACATGCCATCATTAGGGAAACAGATTGTGCAGTCCCAGCACCAAGTTCTCATCCTCCCCCAGCAGGGTCTGTGTGCTGCTTCCGTCGATATCGAAGCCGTAAGCTTGACTAATCAGGGGTCTGGTCTGCTCAGTGGAGTCAGGCTCTCATCTCCCATCATGAAAAAAGGTCTGCTGCTTAGAGCGATTTTAACTAATGAGCCATGGAAAGTGCTCATTAGTTAAAAAGAATCCTAAGGTGAACTTTAGTCGCCTACTTAAATGGGGGAGATTAGTAATGGAGATAAATCAAATAAATGCATGAGAAAGTGTTTGGGAAAACTAAAAGTCATTATGCAAAACTGCATAATGTTGCCCTAAGAGCCCAAGCACAGTGCAAACAAATGTCATACCTGATGCTGTCATCAGCATATATGAGTGGATATGTATAGCGTGGTATAAACTCAGATGGTGAGTCTGATTCCTGTTGGTTCCTTCCTACCGCCCCCTCTGTGTCTCCAGGTGGCATGAAGCCCAACACATTGGTGCTGGGTTTCTACGATGATGCTGTACCCCAGGATCACTTCCTGATAGACCCGGCTTTCTCTGAATCTGCTGATGGCACCCAAGAGGGCGGGTCCCCAGCCCTGAGTACTCTGTTCCCTCCACCCCGGGCTCCTGGGAGCCCCCGGGCTCTAAGTCCCCAGGACTATGTGGCCACAGTGGCAGATGCTCTCAAGATGAACAAGAATGTGGTTCTGGCACGGGCCTGTGGGGCCTTGCCTCCTGAGCGGCTGAGCCGGGGGTCTGGGAGCTCATCTCAGCTGCATCATGTGGATGTGTGGCCCCTCAACCTGTTGCGGCCCCGAGGTGGGCCTGGCTACGTGGACGTCTGTGGTCTCTTCCTGCTGCAGATGGCAACCATCTTGGGCATGGTGCCTGCTTGGCACAGTGCCCGGCTCCGGATTTTCTTATGCCTGGGGCCTCGAGAGGCCCCTGGAGCAGCTGAGGGGCGACTCCGAGCACTGCTGAGCCAACTGAGGATCCGGGCCCAGGTGCAGGAGGTGGTGTGGGGCGACGGGGCTGGGTCTGGAGTGCCTGAGGAGGAGGAGGAAGGGGACTTTGTGAACAGCAGGCGGGGAGAATCTGAGGCAGAGGCCCTGGCATGCAGCGCCAACGCCCTGGTTCGGGCCCAGCAGGGGTGTGGCAGAGGAGGAGGGCCTGGTGGGCCTGAGGGTGAGGATGGCGAGAAGGGTCCCTGTACAGCACTCACCTTCCTGTACTTGCCACGACCGCCTGCTGATCCTGCCCGTTACCCCCACTACCTGGCGCTGCTGGAGATTCTGAGCCGAGATCTGGGCCCTACGCTGCTCATTCATGGTGTCACCCCTGTCACTTGCACTGATCTCTGATGCCCTGTTTTGAAGTAGAGTGTCTGTTGAAGCCTGGCACCCCACCTTCGTTAGAGAATGAGGAGGGGAATGTCTGTCTGCTGCCTGCCCTGCACACGGGACATAGAGCCAGGTGGAGGTATTAGGGGACCGGGGGCTAGGGCACCTCTAGATCTCTAGGAGAGGGGCCCTGGTGCACTAATTAATAATGTGTAGCAGCTGTCCCTGCCAGGCCAGAGGAGGGACTGCCTCCTCCTTCCCTTCACCGGTGCCTTGATGGGGGATGGGTCTCTGCTTGTGACTCTAGGCTACCTCAGTCCTCCCCTCACCTGACTGACTGACTGACCCCTGAGGTTGTAATGTTTTTGTTCTCTTACTTTTCTAACTGCTGAACGTCAATAAACGACCAAAACACTACAAGCTGGCTGAGCACTGCTGGTGTGGGGGTAGGGTAGGTGGGACAGGAAGAGGGAGAGATATGTATGGGCGCGGGGCGGGGGTGCGGGTGTGTGGAAACAGGAGAGCTGGAGTGTCCTAGCGGCGAGGAGGCCACGTGTAGGATTTGGGGCGCCAGCCTAGGGGGGCTGCCCACAGCTCTCTAGACTGGGGCTGTGGCAGAAAGCCCTCCAGGGTAGGCAGCAGGGGGCTGAACCGGGTAGGGAAGAAGGAACGCGGTTTAGGGCCTAGGGGGCCACGTGACCCTCCCCCAGGAATGCACTGACGTCACCGGGGGCGTGGCCGTCCCCCAAATTGGGGAGGAAGGGGGGGTGGAAAGCCAGGAAAAGTTTCTTTCCTTAAGTCCCAAACGAGGTGTGCGACGGAAGAAGGGATCATCAAGGCCAGACGCCTGGGGCTCCGTGGGACCCTGACTGCTGTCTGGAGTCCCCCATTCCAGGCCATGTCGGGCCCCACTTGGCTTCCCCCTAAGCAGCCAGAGCCCGCCAGAGCCTCTCAGGGGCGAGCTCACCCCCGAGGTGCCCTGGGGCCGCCGCCAGCCCACGGAGCAGGTAAGGCAGCCTCTGTGCGGCTGAGGAGGCCGCCGGCTGGGACGCTTCTGCAAGTCCCGCTGAGCCTGCCCCAGCCTCTGCTGTCCCGAAGCCGGGCTGGAGCCCCCGGCCCCTGCCCTCTCCGCAGCCCTCCCAGCCTCCTGTCTCATTCTCAGTCCCCAGGTGTGGGTGGAGGTCGGGCGGGGTGAAGCGGAGAGCAGAAGAGGGACCCGACAGGATGGCTTCCACAGTGTTTACCCTCGTCTCCTTCCCCATCTCCACCTTCACTCTCTTCTCCCTCACCCAAGCATTCCAGCCCCACCCCAGGGTCAATTTTTGCCCCATCCCATCTGAGCAGTGTTACCAGGCCCTGGGTGGACCAGAGGATCGGGGGCCGGTCTTGGTGGGGTGCCATGGTGCACCCCAGCGTTCACAGGTAAGAACCAGGATTGGGGGGTAGATGGTATCCAAGGCAAGAGAAGAGGCCATGTGATTTGCATTCTCCCTCTTTTGCTCTATCCCCAGGGGCACCCCCCAGACAGGGGGGTCCTGCGCCCAGGAAGTCTGGATGCTGAGATAGATTCCCTGACTAGCATGTTGGCTGAGTTGGATGGGGGTCGTGGTCATGCCCCACGGCGGCCTAACCGGCAGGTGACCCCCCATCCCTCCCTTGCTCCTTGTCCCCTGCTCCCTTTTCTTCAGCCTGATCTCCTCTCTGTCCATTCTATCCATTCAGTGTGCCCCTCCCCCCATGTAAGTCATGGACATTCTAGCTCTGGGCCACCAGAGCTCAATGGGCTGTCAGCCACTGGAGGGTGGGCCCTTGTCAAAAACCATCCCTTGAGTGGGCACCACACACATGGGGTGGGGGTAGGGGTTTCCACAGTGTGTCCTATAATGGGCCTGCTCACTCCTTTTGGTCTGCATTTCTCCCCAGGCTTATGATCCCCCTCAGCCCCCAGCCTACCGCCCTGGCTCTGGCTCCCTGAAGCCGAATGGAGGGGGTGTTCCTCCTCCGCTGCTCCCAGCATCCCCCTATGGGGGCCCCACTCCAGCCTCCTATGCTATGGCCAGTACTCCCGCTGGCCCTGCCTTTCCTGTCCAAGTGAAAGTGGCACAGCCTGTGAGAGGCTGTGGTCCCCCCAGAGGAGGGCCCTCTCAGGCCTCAGGGCCCCTGCCTGGCCCTCACTTTCCTCTCCCAGGCCGAGGTGAAGTCTGGGGAGCTGGCTATAGGAGCCACCGAGAGCCAGGGCTTGGGGGTAAAGAGGAGGCTGCTGGGGGCCCTAACCCTGCAGGAGGAGGAAGAGGAAGTGGGTATGGGCACCAGGTAAGCCCTGGGCAATGGGATTTGGGGTCATCACAGACTACTGGACACACTGACTGGGTGGGGTGGTGTTTTAAGTCCTGGTTGTCAGAGGTGTGGGTTATCAGAGATATGGACTCCCTCTCCCTCCCCCCAGGGGTGTGGGCAGGTCAGGAAATGAAGGAGGTGGGAACTGGAGTGACACACTGGCTCCTCAAGACACACCCTTGGAACCTGGGCTGAGATGTTCTCCAATGAGCTTTCTGGTCACTCTCAGGTATTTTGACAGTGTTGAAAGCTAGAGGTAGTGCTGAACCTCTTATTCTCACCTCCCAGGTCCCCCTGAGCCAGCCTCCTGAGGAGGAACTTGAGAGGCTGACCAAGAAGCTGGTGCATGACATGAGCCACCCGCCCAGCGGGGAGTACTTTGGTGAGCTGAGTGTGAAGGTGGATGGAAAGGGTGGGGGGCTGGAGGGACAGCAATTATGGCTTCCTGGCCTATGCAGGTTGACCCTGTCTCTCCCTGTCCCCAGGCCGGTGTGGGGGCTGTGGAGAAGATGTGATTGGGGATGGGGCCGGGGTTGTGGCCCTGGACCGTGTCTTTCACGTTGGCTGCTTTGTGTGTTCTACATGCCGGGCCCAGCTTCGGGGCCAACATTTCTATGCCGTGGAGAGGAGGGCGTATTGTGAGGGCTGCTACGTGGTGAGTGGTTGGGGCCGGGGTCTGGAGTCAGTAGAGGCAAGGGGCTTCTATCCAAGGTGGCAACTAGATGTCCACATCCCAAAGAGGAACAGGGCTCAAGGCTGGGGGCTAAAACTGATATACATAAAGGGAGGAATTAGGTAGCTAAATATTGGCTACTGGAGAGGAAGGGCAGATAGCCCCTTGTAAATTTGAGGCATTTATTTTAGAGTTAAGAGAGTGTGATAAATTTCCACAACACAGTGTAAGGCAGATATTGAAGGAAACAAGCTCAGAGAGGTTACATAACCTGCCTGGGATTTGCACTGAGATCTGTTCAAGGCTACTTTTCACCAGATCAAATGCAGGGGCTACATAAACAGATTGGAGGGCTTGGCAGGATGCCTGTAGGGCTGCTATGGGCCAACCCAGTCCCTGACCTTCCTGTCTTCCTTCCCAACAGGCCACTTTGGAGAAGTGTTCCACATGCTCTCAACCCATCCTGGACCGGATCCTTCGGGCCATGGGGAAGGCCTACCACCCTGGCTGTTTTACCTGTGTGGTGTGCCACCGTGGCCTTGATGGCATCCCCTTTACAGTGGATGCCACCAGCCAGATCCACTGCATTGAGGACTTCCATAGGTCAGGTTGAATCCTTGACCTTTGTCTCAGGATCTCTGCCTTTCCCATCTGTCTCCTCTCTTCTTCATGTCCCAGTACCAGCCTCTCCTGTTTCCCACCCTTGCAGTGCTTTGTTCTTGTTAACACTCTCTTCTCCAAGATCCAAGACCATACCTTTTCCTCTTGCATCTCACCTTCTCTGGGCTCATTTTTAGTTCTCTCCAACCCTGGGGTTTGACAAACCCCTTGGTTCTCTTCTACTCCAGGAAGTTTGCTCCACGATGCTCAGTGTGTGGTGGGGCCATCATGCCTGAGCCAGGTCAGGAGGAGACTGTGCGAATTGTTGCTCTGGATCGCAGTTTTCACATTGGCTGTTACAAGTGTGAGGTCAGGGGGCCTAAGCCTGGGGTAAATGAGTTCTTGGGGTCCAGACTTGCTGGGTATGGTAGAATCCAGGGGTCTTGACCTAATGGAAACCTGTTGCTTCTTTCCTAACAGGAATGTGGGCTGCTGCTCTCCTCGGAGGGTGAATGTCAGGGCTGCTACCCGCTTGATGGGCACATCTTGTGCAAGGCCTGCAGTGCCTGGCGCATCCAAGAGCTCTCAGCCACTGTCACCACTGACTGCTGAGTCTTCCCAGAAGCACCTGCTGCATTCTTCCTTCCCATCTACTGCCTTCCCTGACATCTGCCTTTACAATTCTGTCACCAAATGCTATGTCTTCTTCCTGCAATTATGAAATAATAATTTCTCAAGAATTTACAAGACACCTCAAGTCTGTTGTCTCTTCTGATTCTTACAGCAGCTCAACAAAGCACAACTGTTGTGACTACAATAGTTTTAGCTGAGAAGTGACTTTCCCAGACTACCTGGTTCTCAAGTGGCAGAACCTGGGTCTTTGTAGTCCTGGTTCAGTTTTTTGCAACTCAACTACAACCAGTCCTCTATCCAATTTTTTGCAACTCGGCTACAACCGGTCTTCTATTGAACCCAACCCTCAGTTGGGTTCAATCAACTGAGAACAGAAACTATTGAGAAAAGTTACATTCAGCTAACATGTACTATGTGGTTAGGCTTATCATGGCTGGAACTGGTTCTGAACATGTACAGGTTTATTTTTCCTTGTCATTATTCCCTAACCAGTACAGTGTAACAACTATTTACATAGTATTTGCATTGTAGTATTATAATCTAGAGATGGTTTGAAGTATATAGAAGGATATGTGTAAGTAATATGCAAATACTATGCCATTTAATATAGGGGATTTGAGAATCTTCAGATTTTCGTGTCCCTATGGGTTCTGGAACCAAACCCCTGTGGATGGATACTAAGGCACACCAAGGGATGACTGTAAACACTTTTTAATGTAGTGTGGTATAAAGATACCAGACTTCTCAGTGCTGGGAGTAAGGCAGCAGCATGCTCCCGGAGACAGCATTTCACATTAAGTCTTGACACTCAACTCACTGAAGGAGGACTTGATGTTATTCTTAGGGTGGTGGTGTATTTTAAGTTGGGGCAAGCCAGATGCTCAAGACCTCAATTTACGACCTGTGTATTATCCAAGTACTGGTTGGGATAGACTGAAATTTGCCACTTTTGCTTACAAAAGCGGGTAGGTTTACCAAAGAAGAGCAGAAACAATGAATGAACGGCTTTGCAGGTAGCGCATACCAGGCACCAATCAATAAAGGCTGGTTCTCCAGTGGGAGCACAAAATGGTGGGAGGTGCTTTAAAATGGTTGCTCGATCTCGCCAAAAGCCCGCACTCCCCAAGCCCCAGCCCTGCGCGAGGAGAGTGGGGGACAATGCCTAGATGGTCTAGAACTGGACACTTCCGGGTAAGTGCGACCTTCGACCTTGGCCTGAGGAAGCGCTTCTTCACTACGGACCTCCTCCCACTACACTTGGTCTAGCCCAGCCTCCGTAGTGCCTCTCGATCAAGTAGTTCTCGTCCGGAAAAATCGCGAGCTTTCAGAGTCACCGTCCGTTCCCGTCATACCCCGCTGCTCCGGGCCTTTCGGCCCTTGGTTCAGTTCTAGTTAGGGCCGCGCGGGTAGTAGTTTGTTGTTCGAGGACCCGATCCGCGAGTGACGCAGGCACTGCGCGAGCGGCGCGCCGACCGCATCCTCGGCGGTCCCACTTTCTTCGCGTCTCCTCGGCCCGGTAGCCGAGAGCCCCGTGTCTCCCTCTTACCCTTTTCGCGGTTCTCCCTGCACGTTCGAGGCAAGGGGCGGGCCCCGGTCTCCCGGAGAACCTGCCAGCCAGAGCGCGAGACTAACGGTCGCGACCCCTCCCAGGTGGGGGAGGGGAGGGGCCTGGCGAGCCTGGGATGGGGTGGGCGGGAGAGAGAAGCGCTCAGGGCCAACGGGGTGGGCGGGAGACACCTGGGGGCCAGTGGAGTGTCGGGGCAGTCCACCTGCGGAGGACGGGGATTGAGAATGGCGGAAGGCTGGCCTTTGCAGGGAGAGGCGGGTGTGCTGCTTCAGAGGGGCGAACCTTGCCTTCTGTCATTGTTTCATACCCTGAACACCCTTATCTGGGCTCCAGGCCTCGGTCCGCGCTATGGGTGACAGTGATGACGAATACGATCGAAGACGCAGGGACAAGTTTAGGAGGGAGCGCAGCGACTATGACCGTTCGCGGGAAAGAGATGAAAGACGTCGAGGGGATGATTGGAATGACCGGTAAGAGACCTTGTCCTCCGTCTCGTTCTGTTGCACTCCACCCTCTTTGCGTTTCCATCACAATTTTATCAGGGCAAACCATTTGAAATCGCTCTGTTTGACGCTTCATGTGGTTGATTCAACGTATTTGCTGTTGGCCAAAGATTTTTGAAATATCCAGAAGATGAAAGCAATAGAGCTAAGAGAGTTTGAGTATGGAAAATCAGTATTTGTAAATGTATTTAAAATGTGTATTTTTTGTTTCTGAGTTACACCTCAAAAAGGTTGATTAAAAAAGTAATGTGGTATAATTGAGTTCTCTGGAGAGGTGGTAAAACAAGTTCCCCGGCAGAATGTGATTAAATTTCTTGTTATTGTCTTGCCTAAAATCAGGAAGTTTTTTGGACATTGATGAGGTCGATTGATAGTGATTAGCTTTCTTGGCTATACTTGAGTTAATTATACATGGTTATGGTGTTTACGTTAAGAAACATCTGAAGTGATTTAAAATAAAGTAATCAAGATTAGGATGAACTGTGAAAGATT
This sequence comes from Noctilio leporinus, assembly GCA_004026585.1. Classification (NCBI taxonomy): domain Eukaryota; kingdom Metazoa; phylum Chordata; class Mammalia; order Chiroptera; family Noctilionidae; genus Noctilio; species Noctilio leporinus. The sequence goes on along the minus strand of PVIW01002269.1, from coordinate 76,488 downwards.
TTTTTAAAATATAAGAGGTGTCGCCAATATCTCTAATCAATTAGCTGATGGCAGTTACTTGATTTGAAAACATCAGGAAAGAATTTTTGCTGAATTATTGTGGCAGCATTTATTCACTCAATATGGTTTTGAAAAATGAATTTAGTAAATCATCCAGTCTCTAAATGTATCTTTTCACCGTGTCTCTAAATGTATTTTTTCACCGTGAAGACTTGCACTGTTTTCCTTGGTGTTTTCTAAGAAAGAAGGAAAGGTGTTCTTCTGAATTCTGAACATGAGTAAGATGTAGTTATTGCCTTTAAGAAGTTTACAGTTTGGGGGCCAAAATGGCCTGGGGTGTAAGTGATGAAAGAGTATTTATGAGAGATCATCATAAAGATGGTAAGCAATGAGGAAACAGATCTTTAAAAAAAAATTTTTTTTTTAAAGATTTTACTTATCTTTAGAGAGAGGGAAGGGAGGGAGAAAGAGAGGGAGAGAAACATTGATGTGAGAGAGAAACATTGATCGGTTGCCTTTTGTATGTGCCCTGGCCAGGGACCAAAACCTCAACGCAGGTATGTGCCTTAACCAAGGATTGAACCGGCAACTTTTCTTTCTCTTTGCAGGACCATGCCCAACCAACTGAACCACACCAGTTAGGGCAAGGAAGCAGATCTGTTAAAGGAGGGGGAAGTAGTGGTGGAGGTGGTGTGTCAGGGAGAGCTACAGGAAAGCAATGCTTAGCAAGAATTCCCCGGACACAGGTGGTGTGAATAGCTTTGAGTTGTGGGTATAACTGGTACAGCAAAGAACATGTATTTTAGTTTCTTAGAGTATTGATTCTCAAAAATATGGTCCGTAGACTTTGGAGGATGTGCGAGATTATGATTATTTTATGGTAATACTAAGTATTGTCGTTTTCACTGTATTGAGATTAGCACTAATGTTGCTATAGAAAGGGTAGGTAAAACTGCTGGTGCCTTAGTGCACATCAAAGCAGTGGCACCAAACTGGGTGGGGGGAAACCCAATCAGTTTCAGTTAATGTCCTTGATGAAGTTGTATTATTGAATATACATTTTTCAAATACACAGACAAAGCCCTTGCTGGTAGCACAGTAGACAAGGCGCTGGCCTACGAACCCAAAGGTCGCAGGTTCAATTCCCCAGCCAGGGCACATAACAAGGTTGCAAAACAGGTCTCCAGTCAGGTCTGTGGCTGGAGGCAGGTGAAAAGCAACCATACATTGATGTCCATCTCCCTCTCTGCCTCTCTCCCTTCCCCTCTTTCTAAAAATAATGAAATAAAATCTTTAAAAAAAAAATACACAGACAAATGGGAAGTATGCATAGAGCACTTCTACATAGGGGAGTAACCAGGTTATCTTGAGGAAGAGCATTTGTAGGATTGAACTGAGAGCTGAGTAACAGAGTTTTTTTCTGTTTGTTTTTTTAGTTGTTTTGATGGGATGCCTTTTTCAAAAATCTGAATGAAAGAAAGATTGTCAAACAGTGGTTATTCGTATTTGGTATTTGGCAGACGTTTCATGAAAACAAACTAAGAGAACCTGTTACTTCAAGAAAAATTGTCAGGCTCTGGCCCATGTGGCTCAGTTGGTTGGAGCATTGTCTAGTAAATGGAAAGGCCATGGGTTCAATTCCTGGTCAGAGCACATGCCTAGGTTGCGTGTTTATCCATTTGGGCCCATATGAGAAGCAACCAATAGATATTTTTCTTTCAAATTGATGCTTCTCTCCCTCTCTCAATCCTTCCCTTCTCTCTAAAAATCATTGAGCATGCCCTCCATTGAGGATTAAAAAAAAAACAAAAGGTTGGTTTTGTTGACAATGGGGAGGTGTAACTTTCCAGTGAAAACTAAAGTTTTGGAAAACTTGTATCTAATGTGAGATTATCAGCTTCCCACTACTTAAAGTTTTCTGAGGGGATAGGTAGTGATACTAATGAATGTGATGTTTTGATATTGTGTAACAAGATATGCCAAGATTCATTCCAAAAGCAAGGTTGAACAGTGCATTTTAATGTAGCAAACTATTGTCAAGTTTTGGTGGTCTCAAAGAATATTTCCCTTTATCCGACAAGGCTATTAAAGTGTTTCTTTTCCCAACTACCTATCAGTTCGAGGTCAGATTATCTGCATACTTTTCAAGTGAACAACATACCACAACAGATGGACTGCAGAAGCAAATATGAGAATCTAGTTGTCTGTTTGTCCAGACCTTAAAAAGATTTGTAAATGCAAAAAGTACCACTTTCCTCACTTTTTTGGTGGAAAATAGCCATTTTTAAATAAAAATATGCAATTTATATTAATATTACAACATTAAATTGAATAGATATTTTTTTCAGTGACTTTATTTGTAGTAACCCACATAAGCAAAAAATTTAATATTTAATACTTTTTAAGAGCATAATGGGGGGTCCCAAGACAAAAGTGTTTGAAAAACCACTGAGTCAGAGCAAAGGATTTGAACAATGCTGTGTACTGGCATTTAAGCAAGAGTATGGTATGATCAGGTTTGTGTTTGAAAAAGATCACTTTGTAGAGAAGGGGAAGAGACCAGAGGCAGGTAAGCAGAACCAGTGCTACACTCAGAGGAAAAATAACCAGAGGATAACAGCTTTGATAGGTGTGGAGGCAGAGGATTAACAAACCAATAACAAAGCATGTAGTGGTGAGGGTGACACTTGATAACGGGTGACATGGTGACATAGTGATATAGCAAGCGTGGGAATCAGGAGGAGGGAAACAAATTTGGCTCCATAGTGTGGAAATGATAAGTTGAATTCTGATTTGTTGAATGTAAGGTAATAATGGCCATCTAGTAGGGAATTACTAATGTTGCTCTAGCACTCAGAAAAAAGGCTAGGCTGGAGAAAGAAGAATTGAGAGCCATTAGTTTGTGGGTAGTGGCTGAAGTGATGGAAGTTGGCAAGAGTCTTTCTGTTTAGAGAGTAGTTTTATTTTTATTTTAAAAATTCAATGATTTTTACAGGGGTCGGGGGAGAAAAAAACCATAGATTTGTTGTTCCACTTATTTATGCATTCATTGGTTGATTCTTGTATGTGCCCTGACTGGGGATCGAACCTGCAACTTGGGTGTATTGTGATCATGATGCTCTACCCTACTGTGCCAGTGCCAAGAGGGTAGTTTTGTAATTTTAGGTTTTCAATCTAGTCTCTCAGGATTGGAAGGGCCTGTCCAGAAGTGTGACCTTGGGATATTTAACTGTCTTATTTACTGTTACTATTCTTACCTCCAGAGAGTGGGACCGAGGCCGGGAGCGTCGCAGTAGGGGTGAATATCGTGACTATGACCGGAATCGGCGAGAACGCTTCTCTCCTCCTCGGCATGAGCTCAGCCCCCCACAGAAGCGCATGAGACGAGACTGGTGAGATGGCAACAGTTTCTTTGTCTTCCCTCACTTCTGCTGACAATTTTGATCCTTTATCTTTCTCAGACTTCCTATAAACTCATCTCTTTTTGTCCCTTTAAGTCCTTGGGTGAGAGATCCCATTCCATATGCCCCTCCCTCCGTCTCATCCTCCTTCATGCTTTGCAGAGATGATTCTCTCCTCTGTCTGACTTTTGTGTCCCCCATCCTCAGGGATGAGCACAGCTCTGACCCATACCACAGTGGCTATGAGATGCCCTATGCTGGGGGGGGTGGGGGCCCAACTTATGGCCCCCCTCAGCCCTGGGGCCACCCAGATGTCCACATCATGCAGCATCATGTTCTGCCTATCCAGGCCAGGTAAAGATCTGAGGTTCTTGGGTTTGTGGGAGAAGGGAGTTGCTAGACTTGTGGAATTGTTGGGGTTGCTGAAGACCATGGAAGGAAGTGGGTTAGACAACACAGTGGAGTGCCTGTGGGATTGGTAGCAGCTGATGTCTGGGGTGAAGTTCATGTGGGCAAGGAAGGGGGCAGCCAGTTACCTTGGATCCCCCAGCCCCCACAACCAAGACTCCCTGACCGGGCTCCCTCCAGGCTGGGTAGCATCGCAGAGATCGACTTGGGTGTGCCACCACCAGTGATGAAGAGCTTTAAGGAGTTTCTCCTGTCATTGGATGACTCTGTGGATGAGACAGAGGCAGTTAAGCGATATAATGACTACAAGCTGGATTTTCGAAGGCAGCAGATGCAGGACTTCTTCCTGGCTCATAAGGATGAGGAGTGGTGAGTGCCCCTAGTTTCCTGTTATCTTTTCCCTAGCATGTTTCACTTGGCCCTGCCAGTGGAGCTTGCAACCCTGTCCTTTCCCCATTTTTCCCAACCCAAAACTTCCAAGGGGGTGGGGGATGGGAATTACAACAGCATTGGCTGACAGGTTCTCCTCCTCACTTCGGTGTCTGCCACAGAGCCCCCACCCCCATCTCCCTTCCCACTGTCCTCAGTCAGTGGGACACCTCCAGGCAGCTGGCCAGAGCCACCTGTACCCTTGGGGCAGCAGACTGTTGTTTCCCACTTGCTGGATTTGGGTCATCCCTGATCACCAGGACCCTGTGTGACTGTGGCATCCTCCCAAAAGCAACGAGTGAATCCAGACAAGAAAAGCAAAGATCTCAGGGTCGTTTGACAGAAAAAGAGTTTTAATTTTTTTCTTTTTGTGGATGTTTTAATTTTAATCAACCATCTTTTCCCCCCTTCCTGCTCCTCCTCCTCATCCTCTTTCTGCTCCTTCTCCTTGAAAAGAGCCAGAACTGGGAACTACACCCGCTCATCGACGGAGCTCGGAGCAAACCCACCTCCACCCCCACCATACCCAGCCCATACATGAGCCCCTGGGCTGAGCCGCGCTGCCCCGGCCAGGCAGACAGGCAGGGTACTGCTGTGCACAATGCAGCAGTTTAGCTGAATGTGATTGCTCAGGCAGTTAGTCAGTCAGGGCCCCCACCGCGGAGTCCCGCGGGGGTGGGGCATCCGGGCCGGGACACCCCAGCCAGGAGCCAGCCGGTGGCCCACCTGACAGCATGGGCCCTGGGCGCGCTAGTTAAATCTTGAGCTCTGTTTGACCAAGCGGCCAAGGTAAAGATCCTGGAGGTGATGCCTGCGGCTTTTCTTTCCTCTTAATGCTCAACTCGTGGTTCTGTTTTGTCTTTCACTGTCCTCTTTCTTCTGTCACACTCATGTACTTTTCTCTGTTTCTGTTTTTGCTCCCTGCCTAACACATTATTCCCCCACCCCCACCCCATTTCTCTGTTTGGTTTTCTAGTGTTCAGTTTTTTCCCCTTTATTTTTGATATCTGGGACTTTCTCCTTTTTCTCATATTCCTAATTTCCTTTTTTTTTTTTTTTTTTTTTTAAACCCCAAGGTCCTATTTTAAATGTCTTCATGCTCCACCCTAACCCTCCACCCTTCTCTTCACATTCTCCCTGTGGGCAGTATCTGAGGTTATAAGGGAACTTCAGTTTCTCCCTTTGGTCTTTCCCTGTCCCTTAACCATCTGCTTATCTTCCCAAGGGGGGGAATAAAGGTATCCTGCCTTTTGGCTTTTCCTATCTGGTGCATTTCAGGTTTCACCCTGTCGTCCACCTAGGGGTGGAGGGAGTTGGGGGGAGCAATCCTTTTAATAAATAGTTTGGGATTGGCAAGAAGAGGGGGGTTCTTCCTTTTAATGACTAGTTTGGGATTGGCAAGGAGAGGGAGGTTCTTTGGGTACTATTTCCTTAGCCTTCCTCTCAGAAAGTTTGGGAAACTACACCTTTAAAGTTAGTGTTTCCCAGAGACTTAAGGCAGTTAGTCTGGTTCCCCCATAGTCATTATTCTTCCCAAATCCAGAACTCGTAGTTCCTGGCTTTCCCCAAAATCTTCTCAGAGCATAAACTCTGGTTCCTTTGGGGGTGTTGGGTGTTTTTATTATACCTCTCTTCCCAATCTCCCTGCTTTTACGCTCTTTTGTGGGTGTGAGAGGATGGGGGTAAAGTCCAGATTTTCCTGGGCCCCTTCCAATGTCCTGGCTTCGGCCTCCAGTGACAATTTTGTCTCTTCCCTCCCTACATTTATAGGTTTCGGTCTAAGTACCACCCAGATGAGGTGGGGAAGCGTCGGCAGGAGGCCCGGGGGGCTCTGCAAAACCGACTGAGGGTGTTCCTGTCCCTCATGGAGAGTGGCTGGTTTGATAACCTTTTCCTGGACATAGACAAAGCTGATGCCATTGTCAAGATGCTGGATGCAGGTGTGTGGACTGGTTGGGGCAATGGGTGTCTCGTGACCAAGGCCTTGGTTTGGAAATAGAAATAGACAGAAAGCCAGAGGCTGAAAGCGAGGGCCCTTGGATTGTGACATACATTCCCTTTGTTGGTAGCTGTGATTAAGATGGAAGGCGGTACAGAGAATGATCTACGCATCCTGGAGCAGGAGGAGGAGGAGGAACAGGCAGGAAAGCCTGGGGAGCCCAGTAAGAAGGAGGAAGGCCGGGCTGGATCAGGCCTGGTGGATGGAGAGCGCAAGGCCAATGAGAAAGAAGATAAGAAAGAAGATGGCAAGCAGGTCAGTGTTGAAGCCTCTGGGTGCTGCCTATGAGTGTCAGGGGAAGACAATGGAGCTATTTTGATGGTGGTGGAGTCTGCAGGAGCTCGAAGTAGAGGGCTGTTTTGGGTAGGAGAGAAATTAACTTGCGTTTAGCTGTTGAAGTGGGAGAGGTTGATGGGGAGATAGATGTCCCAGTGACTGTCTTCACCTGCAGGCTGAAAATGGTAGTTCTAGTGATGACAAAACAAAGAAATCAGAAGGTGATGGGGACAAGGAAGAGAAGAAAGAAGACTCTGAGAAAGAAGTCAAAAAGGTAGGGAATCTCTTGTGTAGGGTCAATGTCAAGGCAGGTGTCCTTGTTATCTGGCTCATCTCCTCTTGCTGTGGCTCCCACAGAGTAGCAAGAAGCGGAATAGGAAGCATAGTGGTGATGACAGCTTTGACGAAGGCAGTGTGTCCGAGTCAGAGTCAGAGTCTGAGAGTGGCCAAGCTGAGGAGGAGAAGGAGGAGGCTGGTAGGTTTTATTTTCTGCTTCTAATCCATTCTGTTCATATGAAGTGGTGAGCTAGGTGAGAAGTTGGTGAAATTGATGGGAGGAGGGCCTCTTGGGAGAGACTGGGGTTGGGGTGGGAGTTCTACAGCTTTTCTGTCTTCTCCTCCAAAATCGACAATAAAAACAACTCCCACCACTTCCTGCAAAGAAGAAGCACTCAAAGAAAAGGAGAAGCCCAAGGAAGAAGAAAGGGAGAAGCCCAAGGACACTCCTGGGCTGGAATGTAAACCCCGGCCTCTGCATAAGACTTGCTCCCTCTTTATGCGTAACATTGCACCCAACATTTCCAGAGCTGAGATCATTTCTGTGAGTGGGGAAAAGTGGCACTGGGGGCAGGGACAACACCGAGGCTCCTTTCTTTGGGGAATGGGAGGAAGCACTAGGTGGGGAGAAGATAATCTGGCACTGCTTCTGACATATGTCACCTTCTGTAATAAGGAGGGTCTCTTCCCTCCTTATTCCCACATGCCCATGACTTTTGAGGGCTAGGACTAGTTGCACCATTTACTTTTAAGTACTTTTTACCCTTAAGTTCTTTGTTGGTTTTTCCTTGTCCAAGTAGAGGCTCAAAAGTAGTTCCTTAGGATTCTGAAGACCCGGGGATTGAAGGAAGTAGTGCATCTTTGAATCACTAACTGGGGTTTCTGTTCCTCTGCTTTTCCAGCTTTGTAAAAGATATCCAGGGTTTATGCGTGTGGCACTGTCAGAGCCCCAGCCTGAGAGAAGGTGAGAAATGGAGAGAAGTGTGACCCCTGGATACTTTGGAGAATAGGTGCAGGGGAAGGTTAATGGCCAACATCCCCTCTACCCCAGGATTATGTTGACATCTTAATTCTTGTTTAGGTTTTTCCGCCGTGGCTGGGTGACATTTGACCGCAGTGTTAACATCAAAGAGATCTGTTGGAATCTGCAGAATATCCGAGTGAGTACCGGGAGCAGGGCTGTTTCGAGGAAGAGGTATGGCTGCGTGTGCTGCATACCTCTTACCGCTTTTTTCATTTATTCTTTTACTTTGCTCCCTATTTCATCTATTCGGTCTGCTCACATTAATTGTGTACTGTTATCTGTGGGGACCTGGCCCTGGGACTGTCCTTGGGGAACCAGTCTAATCACTAGTGTTCTCAATAGGGCCAGTCTTTTGAGTTGCTGCTTCCTGGGCCAGTGTTGGTAAGCTTTCTGTACCTTCCAGCTTCGGGAGTGTGAGCTGAGTCCTGGCGTGAACAGAGACCTGACCCGTCGCGTCCGCAATATCAATGGCATTACCCAACACAAGCAGATAGTGCGCAATGACATCAAGCTGGCAGCCAAGCTGATCCATACGCTGGATGACAGGACCCAGCTCTGGGCCTCTGAGCCTGGGACACCTCCTCTGCCAACAGTCAGTAACTTGCCATAGAACTTTTTCAAAAGCAGCCAGTACCCCCTCGTCTGGGCACCTACGGTCATATCTGTGGCATTGACCTCTAGTACCCACACACTTGTTGGCCCCTCTTTATCTAAGCAGTATCCTTGAGCTTCCAGAAGAATAGACTGGTGTTAGTGATTATTTGTGGGCTAAGGTAGAATGAATACAAACATAAAGACAAATCTTGAGGCAATGATAACAGGCCAAGTGAGCCTTGAATTCTTTCAGCCTTACTTTGCCTTTTCAAATTAGGTTCCTAGGCTACCTACCCTGAGGGGCTTTCTCTGCCTCATTTGCCTCTACTCTCCCTCCCAACTAGAGTCTGCCTTCTCAGAACCCAATCTTGAAGAATATCACTGACTACCTGATTGAGGAAGTGAGTGCTGAGGAGGAGGAGCTGCTGGGGAGCAGTGGGGGGGCCCCTCCTGAGGAGCCTCCTAAGGAAGGAAACCCAGCAGAGATCAATGTGGAACGAGATGAGAAGCTGATCAAGGTGCCGTGGAAGTAGAGAGTGGGGTGAGAGCCTGGCTTAGGGTGTTAAAGGGTGAACTCACAGATTCCTGTTTTCTCCTAGGTTTTGGACAAACTTCTCCTCTATTTGCGAATTGTGCATTCCCTGGATTATTACAACACATGCGAGTACCCCAATGAGGATGAAATGCCCAACCGTTGTGGCATCATCCATGTTCGGGGACCCATGCCACCCAACCGCATCAGTCATGGGGAAGGTGAGCTCCCTGCTTGAGTTCCCTTTGGTTCCCCTTTCTCCTCAGCTACCTCTAGTTTTCTGCTCTGGAGCAAAGCTCTGTCCCTTTCTCCTCAAATCTCCTCCTTGCATATTTCCTCACTTCTGGCTCCCTTCCCCAACCTGCTATCTGTCTCTGTTCTCAAACTACAGTATTAGAGTGGCAGAAGACATTTGAGGAGAAGCTGACTCCGCTGCTGAGTGTGCGGGAATCTCTTTCAGAGGAAGAGGCCCAGAAGATGGGTCGCAAAGATCCTGAGCAGGAAGTGGAAAAGTTTGTCACCTCTAACACCCAGGAACTGGGCAAGGATAAGTGGCTATGCCCTCTCAGTGGCAAGAAATTCAAGGTCTGGGATGCTAAAAATTGTAGGACAGGTGGGAGGAATGGGTGGAGCCAGGAATCTGCCTCCAGGCCTGGGAGAAACTGTTCTTTGGGATCAGGTGGGAGGGGAGGGTGATTATCTTGGGGTCTGAGGAGTTAGGGAACTGCTTTTCACTTCTTACCCTCTGCTTTTGGCGTCCAGGGCCCTGAGTTTGTACGAAAACATATCTTCAACAAGCATGCAGAGAAAATTGAGGAAGTGAAAAAAGAGGTGGCATTTTTTAACAACTTTCTCACTGATGCTAAACGCCCAGCTCTGCCTGAGATCAAGCCAGCTCAGCCACCTGGCCCTGCCCAGAGTAAGATACGATCCATGAGGGTCTGTCGCATTCCTTCTCCCTTGACAGTTGAATGGCTCCTGGTTCTTGAACTTGTCCCTTGAAAAGTTTGCCGTACCTTCAGGCCATATTCCTAAAAGCCAGTTGTCTGTGTCCTCCCCCCTCCCCAGTAATTCATGTTCCTGTCGGTGTTGTACTCCCCCCAGGCCTGACCCCAGGACTCCCCTACCCACACCAGACTCCGCAGGGCCTGATGCCCTATGGTCAGCCCCGACCCCCCATTCTGGGCTATGGAGGTAAGTATAGGAGAAGTACTTGAAAGGGCTTGATGGTTTTGAGGGTTTGGGAGAAAGAAGGCTAAGATGTCGTTGAGGTCCTAGGTTTTCAACTCAACAATGATCTTTTTCATAGCTGGTGCTGTTCGCCCTGCAGTCCCCACAGGAGGGCCTCCATATCCCCATGCCCCTTATGGTGCTGGTCGAGGGAACTATGATGCCTTCCGAGGACAGGGAGGTTATCCTGGGAAACCTCGAAACAGGTGAGAATGAGTGAAGATGTCCAAGCTTTCTTGCCCTCTTCAAATTGGGACCCTCAACTCTCATCCCATTTTACCTCTTTCTTATCTCACAGGATGGCCCGTGGAGACCCACGGGCCATTGTGGAATACCGTGACCTGGATGCTCCAGATGACGTGGATTTCTTTTAAGCCCTCTACTTTTCTTCACTTTCAGTTCTGTATCATCTATACTTATGATTCCTGTGTCCCATCCAGCTCAGATTTTTTTTGTACGTCCAGCCCTACTGCCAATAAAAGCACTTCTACAGTGACTCCTGACTGAGTGTATATTATATGCTTCCCCAGATCCTCCCAAACATTGGCTGTGCCAGTGGTTAAGCTGGGTCTTACCGTTTTATTGATACCAAAGGTCCCAGGCTCTACTGGGACTTCCTGGGACCTAACATCAGGCCGTGTCCAAGCCTTTGCCCTGGAGAGTGGGTGAGTGTTCAGAGTCAGAGAGTCTCAGTTCTGGGAATTTCACTTCAGTCCTGGGCACGCAGCTGCTTTTCAGAGTTGTGGCTGGTCAAGCACAGGTTGTAGAAGGAGTTGGGGTCAAAAGTGGTACTCACTTCTCGCCAGCCCACCCACCCAGCAGCTTGTAGTTCACTGGGGTTTTTCGGAGCACCCCAGCAGTGGGGGTCCAATAGTAGGACATAGGCTTCAGTACCTGACCCCAGGCAGACTCCTAGCAACGCCTTGGACTGGGCATCGGCATCTCCTCCAACCATTACAGGACCCCCGCCTCCTGCGAAGTGGGAGTAAAGCCTCTCCAGTTCCCCCTGAAGCCCAGCTCCACGGGGAATGTGGCACAGGCGCCCCTGAAGCCCTCTGAAGTGGTCGAGACAGAAACTGGCCTCTACACAGCCGATCCAGCTCCGGGAGCCCCGAAACCCAGGGGGCTTGTCACCCATGTCCTCCAGTGCCGCCTGCACATCCACCAACCCGGGTACGCCAGTGGGCTGGCCTTCTGGCCACGAGCATAGCGTCTGCAGAGTGCGGTATCCGCAGCCCCAGCCCCGGTCGTCCAGGCCGTCACAACCATAGTGGTAGTAGAGGTAGTGGCCCGAAAGGGTGACCGAGCGAACGGGGCCACAGCCAGGCGGCGCAAGGCCCAGGTGGACGTCCTTTAGAGGCTCCAGGGCGGTCGGCGGGAGCGGGGGTTGTCGTAGCAGGGCAGCTGTTGTGTCCCGCGGCTTGGAGCGAACTCCAGGGAGAGCTCAGGCTTCAGCACTTAACTCTCAGCTCCGGATCTTGGGCTAGCTGCGGGCAGCAACAACCTCTCCCGGCACTGGGAAGCAGTGAAAGAGGAACCCCGTGGCTGCAGGGGAGCTCATCGACCCGCAAGATTCCCACAATGCACCGCAGTAGCCGAGTCCTCCCAGGCCTTCTTACTGCGCAGACGCGAGCTCAGCTGGCGGCAGGGGCGGGACTCTGTGTCCCACCTCTAAGTGGGCTAGTCCTGAGGCTGCAGCGACCACCCCTCCATTCCCTCAGCCCTAGTAGTTAGGCATTCTGCCAGACCCATGGCTTCCCAATCGTGCACACACCTTTGGCTGTAACAGTTTATTGGCAGCCCAGAGGGGCAAAGGCACCACGGGGTAGGGTTCGGCCGAGACATGCAGAGGACTGGGAGCCCCGGGGGAAAGTCGGGGCGGGCAAGGCCTAGGGCTCCTCTGTTATATCCCAACCCTTAGATAATAATATATACAGCTAGGGGA
>PVIW01002269.1:32171-64274 GCA_004026585.1 Noctilio leporinus | reverse complement strand
TCGGGGAATGGACATGGGTGGGGGGCGTAAGTGCAGGAGGACACGAGGAGAAAGTAGGAGGCCACATGGGGTGGTGCAAAGAGGATCAGAATATGGGAAAGACGAAAGACGGGGGAGGATGAGGATAGAGCGGGTGCCAGAGAAGGGTGGCGGAAGGAAGAGGGAGGGGCAGACAGTGACCGGAAGACAAGACATAAGGGATCAGGAGGGTGGAGCATCCGTGGATTGATGGGGAAAAAAGAGACAGAAATGGTTGACGATTATAGCCCCACTGGAGGTGTTATCTAGACCTGGGTCTTCCCTCTCCCCCCAACACCAGGCTCAGGCTCCAAGGAATAATTTATAAAAAAAAGAAACTTGGCTTTATCATTTCTATTTAAACAAAGGCATGTGGGTCCCTGAGACGGGTTGTAGGTCACTGTTCCCCCTGTCCAGTTTGAGTCTCTTTGAGGAGGGAGGGGGCACTGAGTTAGAGATCCCTGAGTCGGGCCCTTCCCCACCATCTGACCACTCATTAGAGGAGGGGCTCCCTGAGGCAGGAGGAAGGGAAGAGGCCGTGGTCACAGCCGTGGGAGCCGGAAGAGAAGAAGATAGAGAAGGAGGGGTAAGGGGAGGCCGGGCCTGGGCCTTGGGGCAGCCTCCCCGTGGGCGGGGCCTGGGCAGGTGCTGGGAGCCTCCGAGGCTGGTGGGGAGAAGAGAGGGGTTATATGCCCCGCCGGCTTCCATTACCCGCCCCCAACTCTGTGCCCCATTCCCCCTGCCCCTCGCCTCAGCCCCTGCCCACTGGCCCCTGCGTACCAGTGGCGCTGAGCAATTTGGGTAGGAAGCCGTTCCAGAAGGCGCAGGCCTGAGCGCGCAGCCTCCGCCTCACCTCCAGTGGCCGCAGATTGAGGCTCACGTACTGCTGTGCGTCCCCTGTGTATGGTGGCCACTGCGGGGCTTTGGGGTCCCGGGGGTCATTGGGGTCCCTGTGGAAAGAAAGGGAAGGCTCAGCCTCAGGCAAGCCCACCCCACCCTGGGGTTGGGGAATGGAGATGGAGAGGTGGAGTAGGCAGGCTGCTTCCAGACCCCATGCCCTCTGCTCCAGGGACAGCCCCATCCCTTCCCTCCTACTACCTTTTTACTCCTTCTTTCTCTTCTCCAGTATCCCTCATCTAAAGTCTTCCCCTTTCCCCTGTCCTCTTTGTCTTTCCTCCCCTTTCCTTTAGTTTTCTGCTCTATTGTTTTGTTTCTCTCATTTGAGAAATAGATGATTTATTGACCCTTAATATGTAACCAGGCCCAGTCCTATCTCTACATATATCCCACTTACTTTTAACAACACCCATGTGATGCTGGATTTATTGTTCTCTTCTTCAGAGTGTGTGTGCACTCATGCACCACAGCGAATAAAATCATCACTGGTCTAACCGATCCAGCTCTACAATTCACGCTCTTAACTACTATAGTAACTCCCCTGTCTCTCTTTGTGCATCTCCTTTCTTCACCTGTTCTTGTCTCTTTGTCTCTTCAGGATCTGCCAACCCACTTCTTCCTTCCTTCCTCTCCCATTTTCCTTTGCCACTCTCTCTTTCTGCCCCTTTGTGAACTTTCCCCTCTCTTTCTAGGCCTTCTAGCCTATCTCTTCTTCTCTTCTGCTCTCTCTCTCTCTCTGTCCCCCTGCCTCCCTAGCTCCCAGACACCATCCTCCCCTCTGCACTGCTAACCCTGTGCGGGCGAAGTTGGCCCAGTATTTCATCAGTCGCTGGGCAAAGGCTCTCTCCTCCATGGTGTAGTTTAGCGAGGGTTCCAGGGGGAGCCCAAAGATGAACTCAATCTCGTAGCCGTGGGGCACTCCCATCCAGGGAGGCCAGGAGAGTGTAGACGCACGATGTTCAAAGATGTAGGCATAGACCCGAGCACCCTGAGCAGCCAGTCGCCCAGCCAGTTGGGCCACAGGGCACACGACATTGTGGTCGCCCACCACATCACTCATGGCCTCCCTCAGGTGTGCTGGGTCCTCAGGGTTCAGCCAGTCCGTGTAATGCAGGACCACAGCCTCGGCAGCCAGGTCACTTGCCTGGGGGACCCCGACCCGCACCCCGGCCAGGAACTGGGCCCGGTTGATGAGAGACTCATTGTCTTTGCTGAAGCCTGGGGCCCCGTAAAGCAGAAAATAGGAGCCCTCATCCTTCACCACACCCACCAGCACCTGGGGAAACAGGATGAAGAAATGAGGGTTAGTAGAGGTCAGGGCAGATACATACAGACAGGCAGACAGAAACAGGTGGACAGACAAAGAGCCAGAGAGATGCACAGTTACAGACCTAGAACCACAGAGGAAGAGAGTAAGAGACTGGGGAACAGGTGGAGAGAAGGAAAAATATACCCACATTTTCTTTCCTCTCTGTCCCACCCTGGGATCAGGCCCTCAAGGGAGACAAACCTGGGCTTCAGCGAGTGGATCTTGTGGTCCCCAGGGGGAGGGTGGGTGGGAGAACAAGCCAAAAGGAAACAGCTCCACCCCAACCCCCAGCCACTAGTCACCTGCAGGCCTTGGAAGTCTCCTGCATTGATGAGGGCCTCGGGCGTGTCACTGAGAAAGTCTCCATCTACCACAGGCACAAAAGAGAAGCGGAAGACGCTTTCCTGAGGCAGCACATGCCACTCCTGGTCCACCAGGTCCTGAGCTGGCCGTTTCCGCAGGCAGGTGACTAACTCTGTGTCATTGCTACCAGCCCCACTTGGGGGACAGCCTACAAGACGGGCTAGCAATGTGGCCCTTCGGCGGGCCTCTGCCTTGCTCACTGTAGCCCAGGGCCCATTGGGTGCACCGCTCTGCAGCACAGCCCTATGGAACAGGCCCCGGCTGGGTGGGGACAGAAGGTGCATGCCCACTGAGGCGGCACCTGCACTTTCTCCAAACAGAGTCACAGATGTTGGGTCCCCCCCAAAGGCTGCCACATTCTCCTGTACCCACTGAAGGGCCAGCCTCTGGTCCAGGAGACCGACGTTGCCTGGGGCTTCCCTGCTTCCCGGCAGGGCCAGGAAGCCAAAGGCTCCCACCCGGTAGTTCATAGATACCAGTACAGTCCCCTCTGCTTGGGCCAGGAAGCGTCCATCATACACGTCCAGGGAGGAGGCCCCACTGTAGAAGCCACCCCCATAGATCCAGACAAGGACAGGGGTGGGGGATGCAGGCCGAGGGTATGGTGTCCACACGTTGAGGTAGAGGCAGTTCTCACTCAGCGCACGGTTGGGGTTCCACATCTCGATGCCCTTAAAGCCAGGGTACAAGGTGTCCACATATTGGTAGCAGACATTTTGGAAGGCTGTGGCATCCAGCACCCCTGACCAGGGCCTCTTGGGCTCCGGTGGCAGAAAGCGACGGAGGCCCACGGGTGGCTCTGCGAAGGGGATGCCCAAAAAAGCAGAGACAGGACCCCCAGGGGCCATTAGGCGGACGCCCCGAAGCCGACCCCCACGCACTGTCACCAGCAGCTCTGGGTCCTCTGGATGCTCAGCTTCTGCCCCTCCTCCCAGGAGGAAGAGGAGAAGGAGAAGTGGGGATGCTGGGAAGAGAGTGTGCAGGGGACAGCATGGGGGCCTCATGGCTGCCAAGGCAGGCAGGTGGCTGCTGGAAGAAAGAAAGGCAGAGGATGAAGGCCTGAGGCTGCCAGGAGGAGACTAGGTAACACTTGCCCAGGGTTATCACTGAACAGCAGAGGAGGTGGTGCATACTGGCAGAGAGGAGGAGAGAGATGGAGGGAGACACACTATCAGAGACAAGGACACAGGCAGACAGAGAAGCCAGAGGGGACAGAGATCAGGCACACACACACCCAGACAGACAACTGTAAGGAACAGAGATGGCAGCTTCCAAACACAGAGATGACACCTTCCAAACAATAACCTCCCTTGCCCCACAAAGCACCCACTGCCCTCACCTCCTTCCCCAAGCTGGGCGGACTGGTTTGGGCCCAGTT
Organism: Noctilio leporinus; assembly: GCA_004026585.1. NCBI lineage: Eukaryota > Metazoa > Chordata > Mammalia > Chiroptera > Noctilionidae > Noctilio > Noctilio leporinus. The sequence continues at coordinate 60,309 of PVIW01002269.1, read as the reverse complement.
TGAGCAATGGGAGCACCCGCACCACAGGCTGCAGTCCACGTACTGGCCACCCGACAGGGGCGGGGCCCTCGCTGATGGGCGGAGGTGCCGATAGGGGCTCTTGCAGTGGCGTGAAGGCGCAGCCTCTTCTTCCTTGGCCAGGGCCAGGGCCCTGGAGGGTGGGTTGGGCATTCAGCGTGTGAGAGCCCCAAGTCCTGGGGCACCCCAAATGCTGCCTACTGCACACTCAACCCCGCCCAGCCCGCCTCATCCACTGTCTGGTGCTGCGAGCTGGTACCCGTGGGTGCAGGTCAGTTGCACACCCCCATAATCTAGCCTCAGCGAACAGGATTCGCCAGCCTTGGACCCCAGGATTCCAGGTCCCCTTGCGTCCGATGCTGCTGTGCACGCTGCCATCAGCGGGGGGCAGTAGAGACCGAGAAAATATCGGCGCTCTCCGCCCAAAGTAAAGGAGTCGGGAACTAGGGGCGGGGGTCCAGGGGTTTGTGGACATTGGGGAGCGGTCTGAAGGGCGAACCGAGACGCCTATGTTTTCGGAGCTCCGGAGATCCCCGGCTGCAGGGGCGGGGGCGCTATTTTGGGGCAGCAGCTGCTATGGTTCCGGCATCTCCAGCCAAGGGATCAAAATTCCCCGGGTTGGAACTGCCCCCTCTCGCAGCGGTCACCCCTCGCCCAGCGGCCGGCGTCCTGAGATGGGGTGGTGATGGGCCTGAGATTAACTAGGAAACCCGAGTGGGGCTAATTATAACTCGGGGCTTCCGTTGAGCCTCCCCTTCCCCCAAAATAGAGACGGATTCCCCGCGGGAGGGGGATGCCTAGGCCTGGCAGGGGGCTTCTGCTGAGGGCTTCGTAAGGGCACTGGGGTCCCCGGGTTGGGGTGGGGTGGGGTGAATGTCAGCCGGGCTCCAGGAACCTGCGTAGCCTGGGTTCCGCCCCAAGCAGGGGCGTCTTACAGTGGCTCCAGACTTGAGGACCAACGGGCAAGGGGCGCTCGGGGGTCCCCACAGGAAATCAAGCGCAGAGGAAGCGGCCAGCCCTTCTGGGTGCCGGCTCCCTGCAGGGCGACCTAAGTCTTTAGCGGCAAGCGAAGAGTTAAGGATGAGTGTGGGGTGATGGGGGCGTCGCTGGGCAGGCCTGGGGGCGCAGTGGGTATCAGGTTTGGTGGCTTAGATCCCTACGGGAGCGCACTATGCCCCGGACGCGGAAGGCGCACCGGCTGGGGAAGGGTCCCGGGCGAGGTGGGAGACTTACCTGAGGCGGCCGAGCCGGGCCGGGCCGGGCCGCGCCGGGAGCTGGAGGCCGCCGGTGTTCCGCGGCGCTGGTTGAGCCGACTCTGACAGCCGCCGCCTCCGGCCCCCCTCACACACCCCCGCCGGCCGGGTACGGCGCCCCCGCCTCCGCTCACTGTCTCCGCCCCTTCCCTCCCCGCAGCCTGGGGCTGCCACCTTCTTTCCCTCTTCCTCCCTCGGAGCCAAGACCCGCAAACCCTGGGGCCCGGAGGGAGCCAGCGCCGGACGCCGACAAACTGTCAGACACAAGGTGACCAGAACGACCAAAAGACCCGTAGTGGCTGAGCAGACATCCACAAGACAGACAAACGAACAGGAGCCCGCGGAGACAGACACAAGCAGACTGACCGTCTCATGCAGTGACAGCCACAAACGCAGTGAGAGACATTCACAGACAGACGGACACTGTCGGGCAGGGTGACAGCCTCGGTCTGGGCTGGGGCTGAATAAATGAGCATCCCTGACCACGACACAGAAGAGATGGGAAGGGGGGCGGGGGCACGTTGAAGTGTGGCTGAGGACCTCCCTAAGAAGAACGGGTGGTACTGCTGGAAGAAAGGTGACATGGGACACTCTTGGGGACGAGGCCTTACCAGTGGACATGAAGATGTGGACATGAGATCATAAATGGAAATGAAGGGAAAGAAACCCCATAAAGGATACGGGGTTAGGGAGAAGTGGCCTTCCAGAAGGAAGGCCAAAGTGGTGGCACGCAAAAGCGTTCAGTGCGAGGCGGCGATCCGCTGCCGCAGTAGAAACTTCCGGAACCCCCGCGGGTGGATTTGCACGAGTTTCCAGATGGTTGACCTCAGGCTTTCTTCACCAGGGGCCGGTAGGGGTATGACATCACTAGGCCAGGCTCTTATTGGACGACGCGGCGGGCAGGTGGGAGCGGCCTGGCCCAGGCCCCCTGGACTGTTCTGAGGGGCCAAAGTCACAAGGATCACCACCTCCCGCTCTTTAGGGGACCACCCATGGGAAAGTGCGACCGCCACGGAGTCTCATGCTCGAGGTGAGGGCGGAAAAGTGTGAATCGGTGCTGGCGTGATTGCGCCGCTCGAAGGTGCCTCTAACTCTCCCGGCGTGGCACGCTCCGGAATCTGCGCGCGGCTGCTTGCGGGACAGGAGGGTGCGGGAGAGCGTTCTGGAGAGCGTGCGCGCGTGCGACCGTGCGGGGAGCCGCGTGGGGGGCCGCGCGCGCTCTCAAGCTCACGCTCACTCAGCCGCCTAGTGAACAGTAGTGTCTCAGATCCGCGTGTGCAGCTGTGAGGGGGAGGAGGCCAACGCCACGGGTCTGGGGTCTGGGGAGTGTTGTAGGATCCGCCCTAATCAAGATATGCCCCTCCCTGGGCTGCGCGATCCCGGTTTTCCTAGCTGCCCCGGCTTCTCCCAGCTCACCGGTGCACGCAAAGCCTCGGCAGGGCGGGGGACCCTGGCTCTCTGCATGAGGGCGGCGGCCGCCAGGTGGCAGTGAAGGCAACCGCTCGCGCCAAGAAGACTAGGATGGATCGCAAAGATGAAACCTTTCGTCATCTCTTCCCACCGTCCAGCTTTCTGCGTTCCACTCTTAAGGCATCCCAAATCTCCTGCAGGGACACTGGGGTTCCCTGCATCAGACCTTCAGCGTTCCTTGTCCCACTGATTAAAAGCTTTCCAGAGGTCAGGCCACGTTCCTAGTCATTAGGGCTGGAATGGGGATAGGAGACAGAAAAATGCACACACAGCCAGTGCAGCTGTGGAAGAAAAAGATATGAGGCAAGTCTCCAGCGCGGTAAATTATGAGTTGTTAGACTGATCAAAATAATGATCATTATTATTGAATGAGTTATGAATGAATGAACAGAGGCCTGCTCCAGGCCTAAGACTGGAAATTTTTGGCCTGTAAAGGCCCTGACAGTGATGCAGGCTTGCCCTGCTGTCACTCTCCAAAAAGGGCAATCCTATGCAAGCACCTTACCTGACTTCTCTAATGAAGAGTCCCTAGGCCTGTTCCACGAAGACAGAGAAGGCAGAGAGAGCATATAGCTCAGGGTTATCATGTACTAGTGATATTTTAGTTTCGAACATGAAAGGATAGCTCATGTTCTAGGAGCTGGCTTAACAGAGACTGTCTCAGACAGGTCGGTGCTGAACTCAGCCTGGACCTTCTTCTGGAGTCAAAGAGGACATCTGTGGTGAGCTGGAATCTCCCAGGGAGGCAAATCATACTTTCATCTGGTGGGTATTAGGTGGCTTTACCGAAAAGGTGTCCAGATATGTCTGGAGCATCTAGAGTGGAGAGTGAAAACAAGGGCAGTTCCTGTCTGCTTGGGAATGGCATCAGTGAGGCAGTACCCTTGGAAGGTAAGGGCAAAGCAGGTTGTGAGTCATTCTGAAGCCAGTCTGAACTTTATTCCTTTCAGGGGTGGGGGTGGGGGACTAGGGAGAATCAGGTAGCAGGAGAGGGAAGAGAAAATGGAGTTTTCAAAGGTGCAGGAGAATCCAGGGCAGGGGGTGGGAGTGCAGCCATTAATGTCTGTGCCCCCTCCCCACTCCCCAGGCCTGGGGAGATGGAAAGAAGGACAGGCAGGCCTAGAACCAGAAGGGGGAAGTGCATGAGGGGTTATGTGGAGTAGGTTAGAACCTGAAAAGTGTGTCCTACTCCTGGAATCCATGATGTACTTCCTCATATCTTGGGTCAGGGAGGGGTCAGTTGAATGCTCAGTCAGATGAATTTGCAAAACTGCATGGAGTTCTAGGGCATGCAGGTCCTTTGCCTCCAAGGTGCTGCAGGAGTAGGCCTGATCTGTACAGCTGTAAACAGCCTGGGAGATATGCCCATGGGCCACAGATGTGTCCTCAGCCTGCATTTTGTCCTGGGGTTGTGAAGATGGAGGAGACCATGCAAATTGTGTTTCTATCTCAGAGAAGTTTTTTTTTTTTTTTTAATGTAAATGTATATTTATTTTAAAACAGTGATAAGATAAACTTTTATTTACTTTGTTGAGTCAGAAGATTATAAAAAATTATTGCTAAAGTAGGTGTCAGGAAAACAGAAAGGTGCTTTAGAAGTCCAGTTACCTTGGAATTTATTTAAGCTGAGGGAAAAACATCATAATGTTTTCATGCAATACATCTTGGTTCTGTAAATAACAAGCGTGACAAATAGCAGAAAGAATTCAGGAATGCTGCACTTGTGAGCCATACAAAACACCAACATTTTGGGTTGTACATAATTTAAGGTCTAAAACTTTTTTTTGTTGTTGAAATTCTAGTATAGTCAATGCAGAGAGGCATGCCTTAGGGGTGCATAGGAATACAGTTCATTTTTTAAAAAATTAAAATGTTTTATTTTTATGTTTGATTTTAGAGAGAGGGGAAGGGAGGGAGAAAGAGAGGGAAAGAAACATCAACATGAGAGAAAAACATCAATTGGCTACCTTCTGTACCGGGAACCTGCAACCCAGGCATGTGTCCCAACTGGGGAATTGAACCAGTGACATTTTGGTTTGTGGGACTAGGCCCAACCAACTGAGCCATACCGGCTGGGGCCATGGAGATGCAGTGTAGAAAAGAAAGAAGAAAAATCACACTGGAACTACTCAATTCCTTCAAAATCTCTGAGAAAAGCAACATTGAACCATAGTCGTCCTGATTCTATACAACTTCTATATAGTACCTTGACTTAAATCCAAGAGCAAAAATTAAGATTCTCTTCCTCTATTTTTGGTGAACAACTGCAGGTTAGACTTAGATGATGTTTCCCCCTGGATTTTACCTAGGAGTGGCCTTAAAATTTTTTAAAAATTTACTTAAAGGAGGACAGGTTTGGCACTTATATATCGACGTTACCAAATATTTCCAGAGATCTCAGGAAGATTCGCATTCTTTACAGCTGGTACAGCACAGGCTGGAGCTCCCCCTAAGCCAGCCTCAGATTTCTCCAGTTAATTTTGTGCATCATTTTGTGTAACAGTTTCATTTATATTGGCCACTAATACCATTCCCCCATCACCATCTCTGCAAGAATATTTGTGAACTTTGTTTACATGGAAAATTAAATCCAGTACACAGACATTTTCAAAACATTTGTCTAACGTTTACACATGTACTTGAATTATATCTCCAGTGCCAAGTTTACTGGAATCCTGGGGTCCAAGGCTGGCGAATCCTGTTTACTGAGGCTAGATTACAGGGGTGTGCAACTGACCTGCACCCACGGACATTGGTACCCTTCTGAGGTTGATTTCTGGCCACACACTATAATGATTCTGAAAGGAATGAAATGTATTGTTTAGTTCACCAGAAGTACATTTTGTCCTGTGTTACCGTTTATCTACCCTGGTGTCAGACCCCGGAGTATGACTCGGCTTTCACCTGCCAAGGTCCCTGGTGTGCCTGTGCAGATTCTGGCTCCAGTCAAACCTGATGTTGGTTTTGGTTTAAGTATCAGCAGTGTATTTTGCTTGACCTCTTGGGAACAGCTAGGTTGCACTTGGTTCTATCCGTTGGACACTCCGGGAGCTCCTAAAAATGTCTCCAGCCAATGAGGGCATTCCAAAGCAGAGATTCATTGGATGAACCTGGCTGTGATTCCAGGAACAACAGACATTGCACAGAAGAGGCTCAGAGGTGGGGAGGGCTTTCCCGGGATCCCCCCACTTTGACTGGAGACGGTGCAGGCTGGCTGCAAGGTTGGCCGCATGGCCAACAGTCCAATGGACAGCTGGAACCCCAGGTGAATGCTCACACCATTGGGGACCCCAGAGCAGGTTGGTGAGTAGCCAGACCCAGTGTTATTTTCATGTTAGCATTTACTGGGGGCTTGTTTGCCAAGCACTGGCCTGAACGCTTTGCTAAAAATCATCACCCCAGCTCTGGTGGCTCAGTTGGTTGGAGTGTCATCCTGTATACCCAAAATTTGCTGGTTCAATCCCTGGTCAGGGCACATGCCTAGGTTGCAGGTTCAATCCTTGGTTGGTGTACATAAGGGAGACAACCAATCAATGATTCTCTGTCACATTGATGTTTCTCTATCTCTCTCCTCCTTCCTTCCTCTCTAAAATCAATAAACATATCCTCAGGTGAGGACTTAAAAAAAAATCATCCCATTTAATTCCTGATTACAACATTCCAGGGTTCATGCCCTATTCTTCTTACAATTGGTCAGGGAATGGAAACTGAAACTCAGAGAGGTTAAGCTTTTGCTAACTTTTATTAGCTCCTAGGCTGGCAAGTGGAGGCCTTGGACTTTGGACCAGAACTCTGACCTGCGCTGGTGGTGGTGTGCTACAGAGCCGCTCACCTTTTCTGTGATTTCCAGAAAATGAACTCCTAGAGTCCCAGAAAAGAAAGGGGGTGGGGCAGGTCCTTATATGAGTTTTCTGGGACAGCTTCCCATCTGCCTCCCACTCCCCCTTCCTCCCTTGCCCACTTCCATCCCTACCTCCCACCCTCCCTCCATTTTTCTCTCTTCCTCTCAAGCCTCTGTTGGGCATGCCGCCTGTCAGATCTTCTAGCCATCTTGGACCGTGGAACTAGGTCTGGGTGCCAGGAGCCAGGTATTGCTCCAGCATGCTTAAAAGGGGAAGGCAGGTGAAGGATGCCCAAATCTGGGGGAGAAGAAGGGCAGGTAATGGTTCCTGCATTTTTCAGGGACCTTTTCTCCTCTCCACATGGGACCCCACACCTTTAGCTCACTCTCCTACTCTGACCAATCATTTCCTGACAGCAGGACTGGCCATATTCGGCCAGGCCAGGGCTCATGGGATGTCCAGCCTGCACCATGGTCTGAGAAGGTCACTGCCCACTGAGTCTCTCCATTGCATCCTGAGCCCACAGGCCACCGCAGCAGCCCCTCATTCCCAGCTTTATCTCTCTGCCCCTTCCCTTACCACCCCCATCTCAGGAGCCACTTCTGAAACCTCTTCACTCTACCCAGACCACCCCCTTTCCTGGGGCTCCATGATTTTCAGGGATTGAGATTGAAGGAGAAAGGGCATCCCTTCCCCAGCTCCTTCGTGGTAGGCTGGAGGGCTCTTGGAAAAGTGGGAATGAAGGCCTGACTTCCTCAGTGACCCTGGAGTTTTAGGTCAGTGGAAAGAATTTAAGTAGTGAGGTAGATGAATCTAAAGAAAACAAAAGTCATTGATACAAAGAACAGATTGGTGATTGCCTAAGGTGAGGTGTGAAGGGGAGGCAAAATGGGTGAAGGTGGTCAATAGGTGCAAACTTCTAGTTAAGGATAAATAAGTCCTATAGATGTAATGTGCAGCATAGTAACTGTATGTAGTTAATAATACTGTATTGTATATTTCAAAGATGCTAAGAGAGTGAATCTTAAAAGTTCTCATCACAAAAAAAAGATTTGTAACTATGTGAGGTCATGGACATTAACTAGATTTACTGTGGTGATCATTTCACAATGTATACATATATTGAATCATTATGTTATATTATCCACCTGACTAAAGTAATGTTATATGTCAATATTGCAATAAAAACAAAATAAACATACTATAGGACATCTAAATAAACAAGAAAAGCATGCTGTTTATCCTGAAAGTCTCTTTGGAGACATTAAATATATAATGCCTACAAGGATAGGATTGAACAATTGGTGTTAAAATGTAAATTTGTGGCCCTGGCTGGTAGCAAAGTGGATAAGGTGCTGGTCTGCAAATCCAAAGATCGCTGGTTCGATTCCCCAGCCAGGGCACATAACCAGTTTGCAAGCCAGGTCTCCAGCCAGGTCTGTAGATGGAGGCAGGTGAAAGGCAACCATACATTGATGTTTCTCTCCTTCTCTGCCTCTCTCCCTTCCCTTCTCTCTAAAAATAATAAATAAAATATTAAAATTAAAAAAGAAGCCATTAAAAAAATAAAATGTAAATTTGTGAATGTTCTTTGTATATTACACATATTAACTCTTTATCTGTCATCATTTGCATGACAAATAACTTTCCCCCATCTGTTTTGTCTACTTTGCATTGTTTTGGCATCTTTCTGTCACATACAAAAAGTTACCTTTTTATGTTGTAGGATATGTAGAATTTTATTTTTATAGCGTTTGGGTTTTGCATTTTGATTAAAACAGTTTCCTTAGCTTCCTCATTATACACATAGTCTTCTAAAGTTTCCTTTAGAATTTTTAGGTTTTTTTCTCAAGTCTTTGATTTAGTTTGCTTTATATTATAAGATCTAACCTTATTTTCTGCTACGTAGTAATTGGGTTTTTAAATAAACAATTCTTCTGAATTAAATTCCATCTTTGCTGTATATTTAAATAATTTGATATATTTCTGCCTCTTCCATTGTTCCATGGATCTGTTGCTTATTCTTATGGCAATCATACTGTTTAGATTACAAAAGCTTTACAGTATATTTAAAGTATATGGCAAGGCAAAGTTCACAATTATTTTTCTGTTTTCTAGTGTATTCTGAGACATTATTCGTCTACACAAACTTTAAGGTAATTGCATTCACTTAATAATATTCAACTCTGTTGTGATCTAAATTAAAATTGCATTGAATGTGTACATTAATTTTAGGGAACTTGATATATTTTTGTTGTAAAAATCTTTATACCCAAGAACTTGGTTCATTTTTTAATTTGTTTAGATCTTGCCTTATGACCTTGAATAATAAATTCTTATCAGTTTTCTCATATGAGATGTGATCTTCTTTGTTAACTTTTTTCCTAAATATTTTTCTATTGTGAATGGAACATTTTTTCCAATATTCATTTCTAGCTGGCTAGTTATCTTTAGAATGGAGAAAGTTATTTTTATAATCTATCCAGCACCTTATTAAAGTCTCCTATTAATATAATAATATAGTTTTCCCCACTAGCATCTTTGGATTTTCTAATTATACAATTTCATCAGCAAAAAATTGTGGCATTTAATATTTTTCTATTGTTTATGCCAAGTAGTTATTTTATTTTTGCCTTATTACATTAGCTAAAACTCCCAAGCAATGTTGAAATAATGGCAATAGTGAGCATCCCTGTTTTATTTTTTATTTGAAAAGATAGCTTGAGAGATCTGGAAATAGTCCAAGTGCACATCAGTAGATGAGTGGACCAAAAAGCTATGGTCCACATAATGGAATACTACTCAGCCATAAAAAAAGGAAATCTTATTTTTTGTGATAGCATGGGTGGACTTGGAGATTATAATACTAAGTGAAATAGGCCAGTCAGAGAAAGGAAGATACTATATGATCTCACTTACATGTGAACAAAATAAGCTGACAAACAAAATAGAAACAGAGGTATGGATACATGGAGCAAACAGCTGTCAGAGGGGGTGAAAGAAGGTAAAGGCATTAAACAAAAACAACAACAATAAAAACCCCATATGGACACAGATAACAAACAACAGTGTGGTGACAGCCAGAGGGAAAGGGACGTGAGGATAGGTGGAGGTTACTGTTCAACGTACCAGGTCTGTCCAGAAAGTATCCAGCCAATAAACCACCACAGAGGTATTTATTGAAGAAAATACAAGATAAAAGAAACATTGTACATAGGACAGTGATGCCTCAGTACCCTTCAAAGAAGGCACCATGGGATCTCACACAGTTCTCCCAATTGCTATCAGCTGCCCCATTGTATTTTCTTGAATCTCATTGATAGTTCGAACTCTCTTCCCTTTCAAACGTGGTTTTAGTTTTGGGAAAAGCCAGGGTTGCAGGGTGCTAAGTCTGGGCTGTAGGGGTGCTGAGTCACCTGGATGATTTGATGTTTTGCCAAAAACTGCATGATATGTGACGCATGAGTGGGCATGTTGTGCTGAAGCCACCAGTCTCCGGTTGCCAATAGCTGAAGGCTTATGAATCATCCCAATAGTTGCCTTGGGGGAATGTTCAAGCTTAATGCACCATTTGATGCAGATTCATTGCTCCCCTCGCTCAGTAATTTTAAAGAAGCTTTATTTATTTTTAGGGAGGGAGAAGGGGGAGAAAGAGAGATAGAAAGAGACATCAATGTGCGATTGCTTCTCACATGCCCTCAACTGGGGACCTGGCCAGCACCCCAGGCTTGTGCCCTGACTGGGAATCTAACTGGCAACCCTTTGGTTTACAGGCCAGTCGTCAGTCCACTGAACCACACCAGCCAGGGCTTGCTCTGTCATTTGGAATGCATTGGCCACATAGTCCACATGCTGTACTGCCCCCGCTGACTCGTACAAGGAAGTCATCATTGTTCATGCTTGTGCATTCCAACCTGCTCTCCTTGGCTACCAGGTTACATCGACATCATACAAACCATTCTCGTTATGTTAACAATGGCTGGATTTTTTCCAGACAGACCTTATATGCATTTCCTTCTTCCAGGGTTTTGTACCTCCCCTCCTCGCTGACATCAAGCGTGGTGTCAGACCTGTGGTGCTGCTCCTTGATGAAGGATTTGACATCCTTGTCTTGTTAAACTCAGGTATAACCAGATGACTTGCTTTTGACAACAAAGCATGGGTGGAGGGATGCATATCATCTCTGGAAAGAAGCTTAAGCAGCTTGTGGTTTTGTCACCTGTCATTTCCCACTACCACAAGAATGGCAATGTCCCAGATAGAGGCTGCTCCATCAACCTAGATACTCAAGTGAAGATGACTTAGAGGACAGCACAGATGCTGAGGTGGGCAGGTACTGAGTGAGAAATAAACTTTTGTTATTATAAGCCACTGAGCCTTAGGATTGTTTATTATTTCAGCATGACGTGGCATCTTCTGACTGATATACCAACACCACTGGCTTCCGCTTGCCTCAAAGCCAAGTACCAGCAATTCATCCATCATCATGCAAATCGATTCCATACTACCTGCCCACCATGACCTCAGAGACAACTCTGGTCAGCACTTCGACTCCCACCATCTCACACCATCAATGACAGCTGCAAATTCCGATGACACAGCAGAGAGGTTGTGAGCACATTGGCCATACATTCCCAACCACCTAAGACTCACTCCTGTGGGGACAAGGATTGACCTATTCCTGGCCTTCAACTCTTTGTTCCTAGTCCTTGACATTTGAGTGATAGTCCCAGCTTGTACTTTCCTGGATTCATATCTTCCCCCAATTATCCATGACAATGGTGAAACCTTGGAGAGAGACCTTCGCCCCTCACTGTTTTCACGTGAACCCCACTTTAATGTTACCTCACCTGTGCCATGAAGGGACCCAATGGTGGATGTAATTAATGATTGGCCCAACCTCACCATCCTCAGCCCCTAGTCTTTTTACCTCTGCCACTGTCCCATCACCAGCAGCCCTTTTGTCCATCTCAGACTTTGGTTGGGGATCTATCTATCTATCTATCTATCTATACATACATACATACATATATAATATATATTTATGTCATCTATATCTATACCTATTTATATATATTTGATTTTAGAGAGAGGGGAGGGGGTGGGAGAGAAAGGGAGAGAAAACAATTGATGTGAGAGATAGACCATTTGATTGCCTCTTGCAGGTGCCCCAACTGGGTGTGGAACCTGCAACCTAGGTATCTGTCCTGACTGGGAACTGAACCTATGATTTTTTAAAAATATGCCCCCCTTTTCCATGTTTTATTTATATTTAATTTTAATTTTTTTATTTTTAAAAGATTTAATTATTTTTAGAGAGAGGGGAAGGGAGAGAGGCAGAGAGGGAGAGAGACATCAATGTATGGTTGCCTTTCACCTGCCTCCAGCTATGGGCCTGGCTGGAGACCTGGCTTGCAACCTGGTTATGTGCCCTGGCTGGGAATCACCCACAACCTTTTGATGCATAGGACGATGCTCCAACCAACCAAGCCACACCAGCTGCATTGGTTGGGGCCATATTCAATTCTGGAGCCACCTCAGGGGCTTTGTTGTATATGAACACCCTACAGAGAGTGAAGGCTGGACCCCAACATGGGGGTGGGGCTTGCTTGGACAGCAGCAAAGGACTCCAGCAGTCTTATCTTGACCATATCCTCCCTCAGCTAGGTAGGGCTCCCCTGACCGTTGACCTAGCTCAGAGTGCAAAGGCATCACCTTACTTTCTCCCTTATGGGAAGGCATTCAAATGACTAACACTTTCCACTAAATGACAACAACAGGTGCTATGTGAGCAATACCATTGTAATTACCACTAAACTTCAGGAGTAGGAGAGGTCAGTTCCTCATACGTGGCTTCCTGGTGGGAGGAGAAAAAGAGCAGAGCAGGAAATGATGGATAGGATTTTCAAAGGGAAAAAGAGAAAGGGAGCTGGAAAGGGAGGGCATTCCAGATGTAGGTAATAGCTCAGGCAAAAGCTCAGAAGTAGGAAAGTCTGAGGCAAAGAGGTCTATTGGTTGGAGCAAAAGGAGTTTGTGCAGCAGAGGGAAATGAAATTGAAAGGGTAGTTAGGAAGGAACTGGCAGCCTGAAGATGGATCAGGTTCCATCTCCCCAGGAGCCTGGTGTCCCTTACAAAAGGGGTCCATTCATGTCTGTGTCCCCAGCACAGTAGCTCAAATTTTGTGTTTGTTTACAGCGTATTGGTCAGCTCTGGTGCTTGACCACTTGGCTCTAGTTCCACAGAGACACCTCTGAAAAACAACAAAACTTTCAAAAAGTATTCTAATGTTTCACAAACTGGTCAAATGTGTTAAGAAATCAAAGTGGGAGACCCCAAGAATGGCCTGGCCCCCTGTCAGCCTCCTCTCCTGGGCTGCATCTGTGGTGTTGCCATCTCTGTCTGGGATCCACCCATAAAGACGCTTTATCTTTTCATTTCCTTGTCCACTTTGTCCAACCTGACTTCACCAGATTATCGTAGCTTTGTAGTAAATTTTGGCATCAGGAAGTGTGAATCCTCCAGTTTTGCTCTTCATTTTCAAGATTGATTTGTCTACTCAGAACCCTGTGAGATTCCGTGTGAATTTTCCTAAATTCTTGGATATGACACCAAAGTTATTTTTTTAAAGCACTTTGAATGTAACAACCTTCTAGCTTCCAAAGTTTCTGATGAGAAATCTGCTCATAATCTTTTCGTTTTTTTAGTGTTGGAGGGACTGGTTCTTTATTTTAAAAAATATTTTATCAAAATAGTTGCACTGTTGGTTTCTTTCTCCCAATTGGCCCCAAAGAGACCACACAAAGGAGGGTACATTTTACGCCAAGAAGCTGAGGGATCAGGATGTGCACATAATAGACCTCAGTGAAACCTCACCAAAAAGGGGGCAGTGGGTAAAGAAAGAAATTTTTAAAAGAGCAGCACACTGACAACCCAGACTGTAGAGAGCTTTCACAGTCAGATGGGGTGGCTAGTGCACCCCAACCCCAAAGAGGCAGTTTCAAAATAATAGAACATTTATTTTTTAAAAGATTTTATTTATTTTTAAAGAGAGGGGAAGGGAGGGAGGAAGAAAGGGAGAGAAACAGCAATGTATGTTTGTCTTTCATGTGCCTCCAGCTAGGGACTTGGCTGGAGACCTGGACTGCAACCCAGGTATGTGCCCTGACTGGGAATCAAACCAGTGACCCTTGGGTTAGCAGGCTAGCACTCAATTCACTGAGTCACACCAGCCAGGGCAAAATAATAGAAAATTTAAAAAGTTTTGTATATAACTTATTCAAGATTTCTCTAGCACTAACTGATACAATGCACAATGAGGTGGCACTTTTAGAGACAACAGCTTCAGATCCATAAAAGGATGATGAGTTTTAGATGGCTAAATCAGTGGCAAAAAACATAATTTTCTTTCTTTCAAGGAGGCATGAGAGCAAATAACTGATCATTTCAACATAAGGGGCACACGATTCATGTTGTGAATCGCTGAAAAGGGAGTAGAGATGGGATAAGGATTTGGTCTCAGAGAGTTCTCAACATCTTAATTTGTTTGGTCACTTCCGATTAAAAAGAAATTGACCCAAAATACCTTCAAGCTGAAACCTGAACATTACTTTTTAAAATTTCTTTTTATTTTTTGGCTAACTCCTCCTGGAATCACCTTTCTGGTTTGGCTGGTACTCTGCACAAAACAATGATTTTCCATAGTGGAGTCTTTCTTTGGGCTCTGTTTAGCTCTCTATAAGGCAGGCCTATACCGTTTTCCCTCCTCTATGGACAGGGCAATATGGATTAAACTAAAAAATTACCTTCTTTTAATTTTTTTTATTGTTGTTCAATTACAGTTATCCCAAATTCTCCCCCATTGCTCTCCCCAGCCCAGCACCCTCTTACATTCCCACAGTCAATCCCCACCTTATTGTCCATGTCCATTGGCCTTTAATACTTGTTCCTTGACTAGAGCCTTCCTTTTCATTCTCCATTATGCTCCTTCCCCCTCCCCTCTGGTTATTGTCAGTTTGTTCCTTATTTCCATGTCTCTGGTTCCACTTTGCTCATTTGTTTGTTTTGTTCATTAGATTCCTCTTATAGGTGAGATCAATTACTTTCTAAAAGTGAGAAAGGGATTAGATTGCTGCTTGAGAACTGTGGAATTATTTGGAATGTTTTACAAATGGTTGCTACAACACCAACAGAAAAGGTAATTACAAAATGTGTACATCACAACATGTTTTTTTAAAAAAAGGTTTTATTTATTATTTTTAGAGAGAGGAGAAGGGATAGAGGCAGAGAGGGAGAGAGACACAATGCACAGCTGCCTTTCACCTGCCGCCAGCTATGGAGCTGGCATTTTTAGAGAGAGAGGAAGGGAGAGAGGCAGAGAGGCAAAGATAGAGAGAAACATCAATGTATGGTTGCCTTTCATCTGCCTCCAGCCACAGAGCTGGCTGGAGACCTGGCTTGGCAATCTGATTACGTTGCCCTGGCTGGGAATTGAACCAGCAACACAACATGCTTTTAAAGATACTTTGCATTATGATCACATTCCCTTAAATGTTGTTCCCCAGATGCTAGCCTTTCTCCCAACCAGAATCTCTAGGGATAGGCACAGTTTGGCAAAAAAGGTATTGGTGGGAGAAGGAAAGGAAGGAAGAGAGAGAAGAAAGCAGTCTTCCAGTTAAAGATCAGCCTTCAATTTCCAGGTCAGTTTCTGGCAGGCTGGCCTCAGGCAGAGACGGGGTCAGAGGGAGAAGCAGTGGTGGGGTGGGACTGGGGTGCTGCAGATCTCATTCACGTCAAGCAGAGTTTGGGCCAGCATCCTTTGTGAATGGGGCTGTTTCTCTTTTGGTGTATTTCAGTTTGTCTTCCAAGTCATCAATTGTCTGTTCCAGCTTGGGTACCATTTCTCAGCAAACTCAACATGGATCTCCGCCTCCTTGAGCTTAACAGTAAGAATCTTTATCTCTTCCTCATATCTGTCTTCCTCTTGAGGGTACTTTTCTCCAACAGCACTCAGACACTCCAGGTTCTGGTCTGCTCATCCATCTGTCGGCAATGGGACTCTGCAAGTGCAGCTCATTCCTCTGTGTGTTCCAAGTCCCTCTCAATAATCACCAACTTAGAAGCCACCTCTCCATACTTCCTACCTGCCTCTTCTGCAATGTGCTTAGGTTCTTCAAGTTGGATTTCCTGAAGTTCCATCTTTTCTTCATCTTCTCAAGATCAGTTTTCAATAACCTTCATACCTCTCTTGCTCACATCAGCAGCTTTCTCAGCTTCCTCCAGCTTTTGCAGGGCAGTGGCCAGATGCTCGTGGGCACAGTCCAGCTCCGCTTAACCAGCTGGATCCTATGGTTCAAGGAGGCCACCTCAGCCCCAGACTGTTCCAGGCCTGCCTTTCTTTCCCACCTTCCCACTGAAGGCACTTGGCCCTCTCTTTTGCATCACCTGCTTTCTACTGCAGAACCTGGCCGCTATACAGACAGGCAAGATGACAAATAGACACAAACTTTTATGCTACATCTACCCAGAAAACCACACTTACCCCTACCAGTGATGTTTCTACAGAGTCTGTCATGAAGAGATAACTTCTACTGCCCCAGTAACATCCTCAATCCACAAATACAGTCAATTCTCTGACATTTACCACCTCTATTTCAGTGACAACCAGTACCTTGACATTGACCACCGGTGTGTTTTTGTCTTCTACACCTGTTTCAGCCACACAGCCAGGGTCCACTTTCACCACAAATACTACTCCCATGTCCATCCACCTTGGTTACTACACACTCTCCTACCCAGGCCACAGCCCACCCTCTAGTACTCCCTCTAGTACTGTCACCACAGCCATGACTGAAATCACCACTTCTGCTGACACTTCAACCCCTGCCACTTCAATCACAGCAACTTCGGTGAGTCCTTCCACTGTGGCAACATCCTTGACTGCAATTCAAACTGCTCCAGGTGTCAGTACTTCACAGGTCTCCTCCACTGGAAGCACATCCATACCCACAGTAGCCCCATCGGCCCCCACCTGTGGCACCGTGCAGACATCCACGGCCACTACAACCCCTACCACCACCTCAACACAGGTCACTTTCACATGCCCACCATGACCGAACTGACCTCAGCACTCACCTTGTCCAATAGGTCAGCAACCCCCACAGATACCAGCATGTTCCTCACCATACACAATACAGCAACAACATCCAATGGCACTCCACCTCTGCCAAAATGCCTATAGATGATTCTACACCATCCAAAATTTTGTGTAAGTTTCCAAGGGTTTTTTTCATACCCTTTCTTCCTATGGCAAGTATGCCTACAAATGCAATAATCACTTCTTTTAGCACCATTATCTCCTCTTCATTACCTGAAGTAACAATGTTCTCTTCCATCTCTTCCACCAGTGATACTTCAATGCTCACTATCATTCCTAAAATTTCTCCTAATTCTTATCTCATAAAAGAACATAAACACACATTCTTTTTCTGTCACTGCTTCTCCTACTTCTTTATCTGAAACTATAAGAACTTCTTCAACCATGTCTTCAATAACCTCTTCTGTTGAAACAACTCCCACTGTTTTGACTACCCTCACAACTCCATGTCCAGAATATATATCCATTACAATAGCACCTACTTCTCCCACCACTCCATGTATAGAAATTGATCCAAACAGTAAAGTTACTTTTTACAACCAGTATCCCATTATCGGTCTTTACCTCCACTACTTAGGTGGCCATCACCCCTCCTAGTTGCACCAGTATGACAACAGTATTTCCTACACATATGGACACTTCTACTTCAGATCTGGAAACTGACCCCACCAACATCATAATTGATGCTCCTAGTTCTGTCAGCCCTGGGACTGTCTCTATTAACGCAGTTTTGACAAGCACACAAAGACCCAGCAGTGGTACCTGAATGAGCACCTATTCTGTAACCACCTCACATGTGTCTAGCTTCACTAGACTTCCATTGACTATGAAACTAAGCAACAGCTTTCCAACTGTCACAACGATGTCATGCAAGTTGACACATGCCAGCCTAACCACCACCAGGACTCCAGAGACATCGGTGGCCACCACTCAAGGCACCCACCATTCTTACATCATCCAGGACAACTTTGACCACTACTCAGATGACCCCACAGTCTAGACTGACCACCACCCCAGGTTGGACTTCCTGTCTCTCCTACTAAATTTCCATGTCTTCAATGTCTGGCTCTATCCCGAACTTCCTTTTCTTCCTGTGCTGCCCATGCACCTATGACAATGGTGGCACCTAGACACAGGGCTGTTGCTTCTGTCCCTCAGGGTTTTCTGGGGACCCCTGTGAGCTCCAGGAGATCAGGTGCCAAAATGGAGGTCAATGGGATGGCCTCAAATGCCTTTTCTAGCTTCTGGAGCCTTGTTTCAACCATATTCAAAGCCAGCAACATTACATCTGTGACTTTTTTCCATGCTCACATCTTCCTCTGACTGCTTCTGACTTTTCTTGCTTCCTCTTCCACTATTAAGGACCTTGCGATTATATTGGGCTCACCTGGGTAATTTATGTTGCTTTTCACCTACTAAAGTCAACTAATGAGTAACTTTAATTACAACTGTAATGTTGGTTCCTTCTTGACCCTTCTCACCAATTCCACCTGTGCCTGTGCCCCCCCCCCCCTCAGCCCTGTGTTTTAAGCCTGACTCCATCAAGGTGAACAACATCAGGATGGAGCTGACCCTGAAAAGTGAGGGAAGGGCAAAGAGCTGAGTGGCCCCAGGAGGCCATGACTCCTCTCACCAGGGACATCCGCCCACTGAAATTCCCTGGGGAGGACGGGGAGACCTTTTGGGGAGGCATGTGAGGTGGCGCTGCAGTTCTGCCCTTCCTGGGCGGCAAGCAAGGTGAGGAGAGGGTAAGGATCCTGGGGCCAGCCCTCCTCTCATCTAATCCCAGGGTCTACCCCACGACATCCCACTCTTGAACATGTCATCCTGACATTCATTTTCAGAATCATTATAACCAGGTCCCTGAGTTGAGTGGATGAGGTCCCTGTTCATCTCCGTCTCCACCCCCATTGTCCCCCAGCCATTTGTCACCCCGCCGCGGCCCAGAGTTATGAGGGTTTCTACTTTCCTTTGGGGGAGGAGAACCGATTCCGCTGCATCACCAAAGGCATGTCAAGAGTCGATTATATCATCGGCTGTAACCTGGGCTAGTGCCTTCTAGAAAAGAGCGGTCCATCCAAATACCATATGATCTCATTCATCACAGGACAATAATGAACAAAACTAACAACAAGCAAAACAGAACCAAATATAGGAATACAGTGAATAGGCCTTCAGTGGTCAGGGGGAAGGGGGTTGGGGGGAGGGGGGAGGCAGAAGCAAGGAAGGGGAGCAGTTTAGACAAGAACCTAGTATAAAGGAACCATGGACATGGACAACAGGTGGGATTGACTTTGGGGGGAATGGGTGGGTGGGGAGGGGGACAGAGGGGAGCAAAATGGGGATGGATGTAATACAACAACAATAAAATTTAAAAAGAAAAAAAGAAAAAGAAAAGAGCAGTCCATCTCCCCGGTGAGGCCTGCCCAAAGCCCACTGGGTCTACCGGTCGGCCCGCCCAACCAGGGCCCCGCCCCGCCTCTCTACGCCCCACCCATTCGCTGTAGGATGGAGTCCCGCCCACCTGCGGGCCCCTGCAGAGTACAGGTGCTGAATGACCCTTCGGCGGAGGTGGTGAGAGGCTGTGACCTGCAGCACCCCGCTCCAGCTGCTTCTCCACCGCACACACTGGATCCTGGGCTCGCGCTGCGAGGTGTCCGTCCAGGTGCTGGTTGGCAGTCCTAGAGGGGTGCGCGGCCCTGCTGCTGCTCCTGCTGCCCCTGGTGGCATTCAGATTCTTCCTGGGGGCCCCAGAAGGAGGCGCCGCCAGGTGGAGGCTGGTGAGCGCTCTGGGGGTGGGGGTGAGGGCGATGAAGGGTCTCAGACGGGGCAGCCCTGCCCTGTCCTGACCACATGCGCCCTGATTCAGGTCCTGGGATTATGACCACGGGAAATGGTTAGAGATGAGAGAAGAGAACACCGTGGGAACTTTTACAGACTTAGGCTTCCAGGACGACAGAACAGGTGGGTCCTGCCCCCTGGGGGAGAGTGGCAGGGGCTTCCCTGGGGACCACTGTGTCCTGGACAGGCTCTGAGGCTCTCCCTTGCCCAGGACAGGGAGGTACCTCTGATTGGGAGCTTACCTGACTGCTTGACCAGTCCTTCCTGTGGAAGATCCAATATCCTGCACAGGCCACCCCAGCAGGGCAGGCACAGGGGCACAGGGGCTGCCTGAACCATGCCTAACTCATGTGTCCTTCCCTCTTCCTGTTTTCCCCTTCCTCTTTTTTTTTTTTTTTTTTCTCTCTCTCTATTCAAGGAGGAAAACTCCCATGTGGCTTTGGAGAATGTGGACACCAATGCCAGGGTGAGAGGGCAAGGGGAGGGTGGATGGTAAAGAGCTCTCCCGGGTCTAGCTCCCATTCTATGCCCTATCCCCCCAGGGTAGGGGGCTGAGCTAGGACCAGGAGGCAGAGACCTCCCAGGCGGCCTGAGGTCTCCCTGGGTGGCTCCCTGGTCTCACTCCCTCTCACATACTCTGTGGCAGGTTACACACCCAGAGACCTGAGGTGATCTCGTCCTCGCTGTGAGCCCTGCATTACCCTTCTGCACAGTCCCAGACGGCAGGAAGAAATCACCTACACTGCATCCATTTCAAGAGATGGCCCAGGTAGCATGCAGCTCAGTGTCCTGGTTTCCTAGGGCAAAATCAGAATGTCCTCTGACTCCTGTCCTCTTCCCACCTTGGTTGAAATCTCTTTGAAGATTAAGGTCAGATTCACGCTCTGCTGTTGGACATTGGGCCAGTCAGTGACTTCTCTGAGCCCATAAAATTCATATAGCATACTTGTTATTATGAAAACTAGAAATGCTCAGTCAGTTCTTTGTCCCAGCATACCTTCCTGTGTCAGCCCCCATGCTTAGATGGCTTCTCTCAGATCCTCAGTCCCCTCATCCATGGCTGGGTCTTCGGCCTTAGTTTCTATGTTCCTGTGAGCATTCCTATTGCCTATCCCTCACTTGACACCCATACCCAGCCTGAAGTCCTCTCCAGCCTCCTACCCTCCTTGCAAAACTCCCTGCCCCACCCCTTGCTCCCATTTCTTAAATCATCCCCCCCTCTGAACCCACTTCTTAAATCATGCCTTTCCCACATCCCAGCCTGAAGCCCTAATCTCCTCCAGTATCTGTACTCTCTCCTTCCCCATCCTTGTACTTGCGGCCCTAAGTCTTTACTCTCCACCCCAGTGCCCCAGTCCTGTACCTTCCTTCCTCCCCCACACCCCTGTCCTTAGTTAGGTATAGATGCCCTTGTCATCTTAGGACCCTGCAGTTGTATTCTCCAGGCTCTGGTCCTCCATTCTGAGGCTCCATCCCTTCTTCTCCTCACTTAAAGATCTTGGATCCCCACAGGTAGGGGATTGGGACGTGGGTTCCCCCAAGTCCTCAAGGGTGAGGAGAAGTGGGGCCCTAAGGGGGAGAAGTTCCCTCAACCCCCTCATTTCCATCATCCTTCATCCCCTCCTTTACTGCCTTCTACCCCCTTTTCAGCTTCTCTTCCTTGCCCTCTTCCTGCTCCCACTCCTGTCCCTGCAGTAACCTCTGAAGCCAGAAACCCCCAACCTCCTGAGCAGGAAGGTCTTTTTTGGGGCAGGATATCTGCAAGTTTCCAATTCTCCCATGGAGCACAAAGTAACATTGTCAAGGAAGCTGCTGTGTCTTTCTCCTTTTCACCTAAGTGGGGCCTCCACCTGGTTGGGGAACAGGGACGTCTGGAGATATTGTAGGAGAGCCTGGGAAAGCTAGTTTCTTCCAGTGAGGAAGGAAGGGATCCCTCATAGGGAACATAGACATTGGGGAGCCCATTGTCTTAGGGAGTGGGAAACCTTCCCATTAGCAGCACACGGGAGCCTGTTGGGTTTGTTATTTGTACCCTTCTCTTCTTGACATCAAGAGCTGAGGGCTGAGTCAGGGAGGTGGGTAGCCCAGACCAGGTGAGCTGCTATTTGTGCTGGTGGCTGAGCTGGGCCTCCCAAAAGATCTTGAGCCTTGAGACTCCCTAACCCTGGGAGGCAGATACACTCACACCAGGGCCTGCCATGCCTGGGGCTCAGGCCCTTCTGTTCCCCCTATTGTGGGTAGCCAGGTCTGCTGGACTGGAGCAGATAGTGTAAGGTTCTTTGGGTGAAGGTTTGGGAAAGGTTCTTGGGAACTTTTCTCAGGACAGTCAAGGGATTGGCAGTGGCCAGGGGTGGAGACCAGGACCATAAAGCCTCAGGTGTAAATGAAGCCCCACCCAGGAGAGAGGATGGTGAATGGAGGCTCTGGGGAAGGATGGCTCTACTTTGAAAGGGGCAGCTTGAGGTGAATGTTGGGGATGGAAGGCTGGAGGAAAGAGGGGCATCTCAGGGGTTGGGGTGGAGGGTTCTTCTCTCAGCCTGACCTGTTGCTGGCTGCTCCTTCCAGGGTTTGTCTCCCCCTCCCTCCACAGTCAGCAAACCAACCCCGCCCCCCCGCCCCCCACGACTTTCTTGGTTCCAGCCTCTTGGTAGTCATTACACACTCACAGCTTTGGCTTCCTGTTCCTCCCTCTGGCCCTGCCCCACCTGTGACTGGGTGGTCTGCTCTCCTGGAGTTAAGAGGGGAGGTGGGTTGATAGTCTACTCTTTGTCCAACTTCTTGTAGTCACTAGGCACCACCCACCCAGCCCCATTGCTGCACCCCCACCCTGGGCCAGGTACTGTCTTTCCCCAAGGCAAAGGTCCCCAGAGTTATTTTTATTGGTAACCCCTCCCTGGGAGGTGCTCATTTCTTGGTCCCTCCTGACAGGCTAAGATCCCACAGCCAGGGCCCTGCTCTCTAGGAGATGCGGTGATTTGTTCTTTCCATTGGCTCTCTGGCTCTGAGCGCTCACCACTGCCATGACGCCTGGTGGGTGAGACCCAGCCTGGCCCAGAGCTCCCTGGTGGTCCTGGCATGTGCTGGCCTCAGGCAGGGCTGCAGCAGGTGGTTGGCCTCCCTACTTACCTTCCTCCCTCCCTTTGCAGGGCATGGGATTCCCAAGGGCTAGGCAGCAGCCATGACCTCATCCTGCCTTTGGGAGTGCAGGGGTTTTTACCCTGTAGACTTATGGGTACAGAGGAAGGGGTTGGACACTGATGGCCAGCACCAAGCTTGTGGCCTAAGGGCTGGGTGGAGGCTGAAATCTACCACCTGTGCTCTCCAGGCTTATCCTGGCAGAAGAAGGGCTTTTTGTTTACCTAGATAGTGGTTTCTGCCTGCCACATCCTGGGGGACTGCTTCTGCCCAGAGGGCCAGGTCTTTCTGATCTCACAGGGGCTGCCAGCCCTGGCTGGGAAGGGAAGGAGTCCGTGAGCATCTGACAGCTTCCCTGCTTGCTTGGGAAGAGCCTTGGGGGCCCCTGGGAAAGCCCCTTCTAATTAGAAATAGCTGAAGGGCTAAGGAGTGAGACAGGCTCTGGGGTCCTTGTTGAACCTTGTCAGGACCATTTGTCTGGGAACTGGCTGATTACAAGCTAATTTCTAGCGGGCTTTCTCATGCAGAGCAGACCACCTTGATTCCCCTGAGACAGGGAAGAGCTCTGGGGAAGAGGTAAACAGGCAGACATTGGGGGCAGGGGAAATTGGGGTGGCGGGGAGCCCAGGGCCCGGGTAGAAGAGGCAGCTCTTGAGTTGAAGGGCCTGCAGGGTGTGTGGGAGGGATGGTAAGTGGGCAGGGCCCTCTGCAGCAGAGAAAGTAGGCCCTTAAGGTCCGCCTCAGCCTGCCATGCCCTGACAACACCTCCTTTTCCCTTACCTGGACATGCTGGGCCGCAGCTGCTCAGGCCAGGAGGAGCAAAGGGGAGAAGAGCAAGGGCTGTGTGTGTGTGTGTGTAAAGTGTGTGGATTTAGGAACATTATAAAAATACCTTAATTACAGCTGTATTAGCTTTAAGGTAATAAACAGAGAATAGGGAGCTATGTTGGGGCAGGGATGGGGGTGTCAACCTTAGGAGAGGTCCTACCTAACCCCAGTCCTTGGGCAGACTCCAGTCCTCTCTCTGGCTAAGTTACCTGAGAAGAAAGATGGTGGTGGTGACGATGATGATAGTGAAGGGCCCAACCGTTAGCAAGTGCACAGCCTCTGTGTGTCCAGCCATGAGTTGAAAGACAGCCACCCTCAGAAGTAAAGGCTTCTGTTCCTAAGGTATCAATACAGGTGAATCCATTAGCATGCAAAAGAGTCAAAAGTATCTATGAGGAGTGTAGAGAGCTGTCAGAGGTGGGGAGGTTGGGCAAATAGGGCCATTCCAAGGGGCCTCCAGGAAGTCTGATGATACCTGGAGGCCACTTGTCCCCACTCACAGAGGGCTCTGCTGTTTACAAAGCCATTTCAGAGCTATTATGACTCTCACAAGAAAGACTAAGGAAGTGAGGGCAGGCAGGAAATTTGGGCTCAGAGAGGGTGACTGATATACCTGGGGCCACACAGCAAATAATTGGCATGCCATTACCCACTTAACATTAGATTTGTGCTGCCCCATCCCATGCTGGAAGACCTCAGCTTTCTGCAACACCCCCACTGCCTGAATGTATTCTAGGTTTCCAGGGAGGGGTTCAGCTATTAGGTCATCGACCACCAGTGGCGTCTGTAGTTTTCTTTGTTTCTAATTTGCACCCTCCTCTGGGTACTTCAGTTCATCGTAAGGACTGATGATGTTTTGGACAAGTTAACAGTAAGGAGAAAAAAAATGCTAGTTCGAGAAAGTAGAAAAAATATACCCATGGCTCTCCAGGGGAGCTGAGGGGACCTATACTAGGTAGGTGTGCATTTTGAGGGGATAAGTTCAGTGGTGAGGGAATATCTTTGGGTGACTGGACATTGAAGCCAAATAGAGGGTTTTAGACACCAGAGGGCCATTTTGGGGAGCCGGGGGTTGCCCCATGCCCGGAAAGACCTGAAGAGGAGCACTGAGAGCCATCCTGTCATGAGGTCACAAGGGTCCAGCTAGAGACTCAACTTCCCTGGAACTGGAGAGAAAGTTTCCATTTGATGATGGGCTGTGAAGGCACTGAGGTAGATAGTAATAGATGTTGCATGACTGAGAGGACAGGGGTCTCTTTTTGGTTGTTGACAACAGCTTTCAGGTGGGCCTATTGAGTTTGGAGTGACCATGGAGATTCTGGGTGGGGCTGTTCTGGAGGCCCAGGACTCAGCAGGGAGCCCAGGAATGGAATTCTACATTTTTCATAAGCCGGAGGGGCCACAAAGTCCAGACAATGCCCAATCGATGTGGGGCTTGGAGCCCGTATCCTGTTTTGAGTACATGAAGTTCCAAAGTGTTTAGTTAGGGTTCGAAAAGGGAGCCCGTTGGGATGGCAGTGGGAGACAGGAACTGTCCTGGAGGGGCTGGGGCAGGAACTGAAAGGGGTCAGAGTTCTGTAGCCTGGAAAGGTGAAAGCAGAAATGGAAATGCTGAACAAATATAAAATCAGGAAGTGTGGTTAATAGTGAGAACAGATTTGTTCTCAATAAACAAGGGGACAACTTTGAAACTTGCACGATGTAAATTTAGAGCAATTAAAAGCAAGTGTATACCATAAGATCTCACCTAAACAAACCTAATGAACAACACAAACAAACCAGCAAAATAGAACCAGAGACCTGGAAATAAGAAACAGACTGACAGTGACCAGAGGGGAGGAGGAAGGGGAGAAGGGGGAAAGAAGGGGAAAGGTCTATTCAAGAAACATGTATAAATGATCCATGTACAAGGACAACAGGGTGGGGATTGACTGGAAGCCAGGGGTGAGGGTGGGCAGGGCAATGGAGACCAATGGGGGAAAATTGGGATAATTATAAAGGAACAACAGCAAAAAATTTTAAAAACAACTGCTATTTTATACTGAGAATAATAAACTTACTCATTCAGCAAACACTCCCAGCCCAGTTGGTGGGTGCTCTGGACAAGGTAGGATGAATAAAACAGCTTATTGTTGAGTTTTTGAATTTATTTTTTAAAGATTTTATTTATTTTTAGAGAGAGGGGAAGGGAGGGAGAAAGACAGAGGGAAACATTAATGCATGGTTGCCTCTCCTGTGCCCCAATTGGGGACCTGGCCCACAACCCAGGCATGTGCCATGACTGGGAATTAAACGGGTGACCCTTTGGTTCATAGGCTGGCATGCAATCCACTGAGCTGCACCAGCTAGGGAACAATTGCATTTTGGAGGTGATAGGAGGGGACTGTCTCATAGTGTAGTGGTGGTGTTCAGACTGCTTATCCTGAGGTGCCTTCCAGGGCCTTTTTCCATGAATGCCTCATGTGAAAGACTTGCTCAAAAACCAACTGCCTTTTAAATGTAATTTTAAAAAATACATTTTATTTATTTGTTTTTAGAGAGAGGGGAAGGGAGGCAGGAAGAGAGGGAGAGAAGCACCAACGTGCAACAAATGTTGATTGACTGTCCCTTATGCACCCCCAACTAGGGGCCTGGCCTGCAACCCAGACACGTGCCCTGACTGGGAATCAAATCAGTGACCTTTTGGTGCTCAATTCACTGAGCCACACCAACCAGAGCTCAAATTATTATCTTTTTTATAATTTTTTTTTCTTTCAATTTTCAGAAAGTGGGGAAGGGAGAGAGGCAGAGAGGGAGAGAGACACATCAATGTATGGTTGCTTTTCACCTGCCTCCAGCCACAGACCTGGCTGGAGACCTGGTCTGCAACCTGGTTATGTGCCCTGGCTGGGAATTGAACCAGCGACCTTTGGGTTCACAGGCCGGTGAGTATCTACTGAGCCATCAGCCAGGGCTTAAATGATTATCTTTAAAAGAAAAATCTAAATGCATGTATTGTGAAGAAGCAATCCAAACCACAAATAGGGCAAGAACATACCACATTTTATGTGTTTGATAGGCGAGCTGGTATCTTTGATGGCAAGTATGTTTGCAGCCCAAATTACTTTTTAAAAAAAAATTTAAAAATATTTTATTTATTATTTCCAGAGAGAGGGGAAGGGAGAGAAACATCAATGTATGGTTGCCTTTCACCTGCCTCCAGCCACAGACCTGTCTGGAGACCTGGCTTGCAACCTGCTTATGTGCCCTGGCTGGGGAATCGAACCAGCGACCTTTCGGTTCATAGGCTGGCACCTTATCCACTGTGCTACCAGCCAGGCCCAAATTACTTTTTTTTTTTTTTAAAGATTTTATTTCATTATTTTTAGAAAGAGGGGAAGGGAGAGAGGCAGAGAGTGAGAGAGATATCAATGTATGGTTGCATTTCACCTGCCTCCAGCCACAGACCTGACTGGAGACCTGGTTTGCAACCTGGTTATGTGCCCTGGCTGGGGAATCGAACCTGTGACCTTTGGGTTCGCAGGCCGGCACCTTATCCACTGTGCTACCAGCCAGGGCCCCAAATTACTTTTATTAAACCTTTTGACCACAGTGGTGTGGAGAACTCCAGTGTAGGAATCATTCCAGTGAGTGATTTATCGTGGGTTCTCCAAAATACTGGAGCACACTTGACTTTTTAAATAACACATACATTTATTGTGCTTTAAACATTATAACATAAATGCATATTTGTGGTAAAACATTTAGACAATATCAAGAGCCAAAAGGAAGAAAATATCACTTAACCTTACTACTCAGATAAACATTGTTAACATTTTGGTCTATTTTTGAATATATATTTAGATTTTTTCCTATAGGAAGTTCATATTTTACTTTATTTTTTTAAAGATTTTATTCATTATTTTTAGAGCAAAAGTCAGGGAGGAAGAAAGGGAGAGTAACATTAATGTATGGTTGCCTTTCACCTGCCTCCAGCCACAGACCTGGCTGGAGACCTGGCTTGCAACCTGGTTATGTGCCCTGAATGGGAACCTAACCAGCAACCTTTGGGTTCGCAGGCTGGCTTCTATCCATTGAGCCACCAACCAGGGTGGAAGTTCATATTTTAATGTCTGATTAATATTCCATTCTATGGACTGCCATAATTATCTAGCCAGTCTCCTATTCTTTGATTCTTGAACATGTATGTCCTAATTTTTCACTATGTTAAATAATGATGTAATAAACATTCTTTTATAAACATTTAAAAAATCTGCATCAGATTATCTTATTTTGACATCAGTAACTAGAAATGAAATCATTAAAATGGTGTAATTCTGCAAAGGACCTGAACAGACAACTCACTGAGGAAGATACATAAAAAGGGCCCAGAGGCATATGAAAGAATGTTCAACACCACTAGTCATCAGAGAGATGCAAATTAAAACCACAATAAGATACCACCTCACACCTGTCAGAATGGCCATCATCAACAAATCAACAAACAACAAGTGTTGGCGAGGATGTGGGGCAAAGGGAACCCTCATACACTGTTGGTGGGAATGCAGGCTGGTGCAGCCACTGTGGAAAACAGTATGGGGTTTCCTTAAAAAACTAA
>PVIW01002269.1:18222-32071 GCA_004026585.1 Noctilio leporinus | reverse complement strand
GTGTTCATAGCGGCACTATTTGCAATAGCCAAGTGCTGGAAACAGCCCACGTGCCCATCAGTGGATGATTGGATCAAAAAACTTTGGTACATTTACACAATGGAATACCACACAGCAGAAAGAAAAAAGGAACTCCTACCCTTTGCAACAACATGGATGGAACTGGAGAGTATTATGTTTAGTGAAATAAGCTAGTTAGTGAAGTACAAATACCATATGATCTCACCCATTACGGGACAATAATGAATAAAACTGACAACAAGCAAAACAGAACCAAATATATGAATACAGTGAATAGGCCTTCAGTGGTCAGGGGAAGGGGGTTAGGGGGAGGGGGGAGGAAGAGGCAAGGAAGGGGAGCAGTTAAGACAAGAACCTAGTATAAAGGAACCATGGACATGGACAACAGGTGGTATTGACTTTGGGGGGAATGGGTGGGTGGGGATGGGCACAGATGGGAGCAAAATGGGGATGGATATAATACAACAACAATAAAAATTTTAAAAAATGGTGTAATTCTGACTATGGTCCCTGATATATATTTTCAAGTCATCCTTTAGAAATATGATACTAGAATAGGCCTTCAGTGGTCAGGGGAACGGGGTAGGGGGGAGAGAGAGGTAGAGGCAAAGAAGGGGAGCAGCTTAGACAAGAACCTAGTATAAAGGAACCATGGACATGGACAACAGGTGGGATTGACTTTGGGGGGAATGGGTGGGTGGGTGGGGGGACAGAGGGGAGCAAAAAGGGGATGGATGTAATACAACAACAATAAAATTTTTTAAAAAAAGAAAGAAATATGATACTAAATTAATATCTATTAGCATCCTATGAGAAAGCCCCAACCAAC
The DNA here is from genome assembly GCA_004026585.1 of Noctilio leporinus. Lineage (NCBI taxonomy): Eukaryota > Metazoa > Chordata > Mammalia > Chiroptera > Noctilionidae > Noctilio > Noctilio leporinus. Next base: position 31,221 of record PVIW01002269.1, on the reverse strand, counting down.
CCTAGCTATTATTACCATTTAACATCACTGAGGGGCTGCAATTGGTTTGGTAAAAATAAATAGTATCTTGCTTTATCTTGAATTTCTCTGCTTACTGGTGAAGTTAATTTACCGTTTTCGACATTTTGCTTTGTAGGATGACCCCCAACTGAGCCACACCAGTTAGGGCTCCTATTTTCTTCTTATAGGCTCATTGGCCATTTGAGTTTCTTTCTTTGGAGAATGCCTGTACCTTTCTTTGTTTGGAGGTTAACTTTGGGAAGGACAGCCTCACCTACTCTGCTGCATCCTTTGGGTATGTTGTTGCCACCTGCATCTTGGACTGGGAAGGGTGTGAAGCTCTTCACCCAGGACACTGTTCTGGGCAGCATTTCCTTGTCCCTTCCAGGAGTGACTGAAAGCCTTAGGCACAGAAGAGGTTGCCTGCCTAGAGTCTTGGAGGGTAGTGACAGAGCCTTTAGCTTAGGGCTTCCACTTAGACAGTGAACAGGGAAGAACAGCAGAAGTGAGGAGAAGGATGAGTAGGTGGTGTTTTGGGACCTGAAGGAGATGAGAAATTCCAGAGGATGAAGGGCAGCCTGGTAAGATGGACAGGGACTAGGGCTCTCAGAGCTCATGGGTGTGCCCTGAGGGGCAACTGTCATAGAGATGGTCAAGGATAGATTGAATGGCAACAAAATGGGATAAGTGGTATAAATCCAGGAATAAAGACAATTGAGCCGGATGCCCAGAGTCCATCTCAGTGAGTACCCTGGCTTTTGTCTGTGCCCTGGAGCCCACTATGTGGCTGCCTTGGCTTCCACCCATCTCCCTGTTTCTGGCCTCACTGTCCGTCAGTCCAAGCACAGTTGGGATCATGGCATTTAGCTGGACATTCTCTATTGCTTCTTAGTCAAGTCCAGAGCTGGCCCCCACGTTGCTGGCTTTCCCTCTGCCCCACTCATCTCTCAGTGTTCAGCTGCACTCCAGGCATGCGCTCTGGGCTTCTGCTTGTGCTGTTCCCGCAGCTAGAAAACATTTCCTTCCTGCGCTCTCCAAACCCTTTCCTTGTACTAGAAGTAAAAGCTGCCTTTAGGTTGTGCTTGAATTCTAACTCACCAGCCAGTTGAACTAGAAAAGTATTTAACCTCAGAACCTCAGTCCATGTCAGGCAGAGATACTAATATCAACCTCCAGGACTATATTAAATAACTGAGAGGAAGCATATAGAAGAGTTTCCAGTATGCCTTTACTTCAGAAGTGCTCACTCAGCACCTACTCTGAGGGAGGCTGAATGGAGCAGGAATGTTTTCTCCGTTCACGGAGACCCTCTGCTCTCAGAAAAGGGTGGGGGCCCTCCCTAGGCCATGGCATCCACAGTCATTGACGTACAGCTGTGATGGGGCAAGTGTGGGAATCTGACAAGTGGCCAGTGACTGCCACCTCTCCCCACCCCTGTTCATTCTTTGTGACTCAGTTAGGAACACAATCATAAACTGCCTATATATGCCATTTGATTATTTGACTTAACTACTTTTATAACTTTTAAAGCTCAGTACAATTTATAATGCCTAAATCCATGAAATTCCTTTTTAAACAAGAAAGACATTACTTTTTTTTTAAAGTTTCCCTCAACAAGAAAGGCAGAGGGACTGTTCCCTCCCTTTCTCCTCCTCCCCCGTCCCATTGGCTTCCTTTCTCTCCTCTCAAGGGCTTCAACTATCACCACACTGGGGGCAAGGAGCCCAGTGAGGGGTGGAGGCTCATTTGTCTTTGATCCCCAGAGCTAGCATAATCCTGGCAGTCTGGCAGACCTAAAAAGTAGTTTCCCCATGGGTGTGGGGTGCACAAAGGTAGGGAGGCCAAGGACTGTGGCTGCCTCTAGATGAGATACAGAGGGGCTTCTGAGAGGCATCTACAGAGGCCAGGAGGGCAGTGTGGCTCTTTGCTCAAGGGAGGGACGAGCAGAGAAGAAGGCAGCTGTGCTGCCCAGCCTGGGTTTACTCTGGAGCCCTGCCATCCTCAGCTTTCAGTTGACCAGAGCCCACAAGTGCACTATTACCCTGATCCTCCTCATACCACAACTCAGGGACGTACCCACCTCCATCCTTGGCAGCCTTCTCTGTTCATGCTCTTTGCTTCTATCATGCTGAATTAGACCAGACCTAACTCAGAGGCAAGAAGATTGGGCAAAACAAACACACTGCTGGCTTACCAACAACCAAGCAATCTTTTCTAATTTTTCATTAATTTAGAATTCCAAAAATTTTAGATACTATTGCACCTTCCATCTCAACTGCATCAATCAATCATTCATGATGCTCTTTCCTTAATATTTTGATAGTGGTCTGTAAAACCAAAGATCCAAAACTGTTGATGTAGATGATATGCCTTGAATAATTGTTCACTCCCCACGTACCCTGGCTCCAGTCCTTGTCCAGTCCTTGGCCTCTCCCTGAGACTGTTTGTCTTTTTCAGAACCCTGTGAAAATGGGGACATCTGGGATAGTGCTGGTTGCTGCTACCCTGATGGCCTCCATGATCCCCTCCTCTAGTGGTCAAGGAGGGAGGTAAGAAAGCTGTAGCTTCATGGCACCTTTGGGGAGGAGAACAAGGTTGACAGGGGGGACAAGAGGCCACATGCCCTGCCTTCTCCAGAAAATACCCTATAAACCATCTGTAAAATCCCTACTAACTCCTAGGTTTATGACCCAATTGTCACAAAGATTCTTTCTGTACTGGATCTTATTAATCTCGTAGGCAGGGTAAAGAGGGGCCAGGGATTATAGTCCCATTTTACATAGGAAAAGAGTCTTACACATGCAGTCACGTGTTTAAATGTCACAAAGAAGATGGAAGAAGCCCTCCCATCCTAGGATGCAGGCCTAACACTTTCACTATTAGACAACTATAGCCCATTGATTGGTTTGGGGTATCCAGGGTAGAGGAGGAGCTCACCTGGGCAGGTTGTGAGGACCACAGGATGCCCAGATGGGGGTGGGAGTATTGCAGGGAGAGTGACTAGCCCTAGTACAAGTGTGTCTGGAGACAAAGGACAGGAAGTGAATTATGCATGATCATGTGCCTTAGCTCTTTTACCCCCCTGCCCCTGGCTTGGTGAAAATTGCTAGGATAGAGGGGATTCTCAGATATAAAGGAAGATGGGGAAGAGAGACTTGTCAGACTAAGCATCAGCCATGTGCTGAACAGTGACTGTACGGTCTGCAAATCAAAGAGTGTGAGGAGCAAAAGGAATGTACGTGGGCAATAGTGTGAGTACAACTGTCTGCTCAAATTTATGTCAAAGCACCCAGGTAAATGAACATGTCCCAGTGTGCTCAGGGAGGAATATATACATTTTTCTACACAACCATACAGATTTATCAAAATTCATAACCATGCTAACAATTCAACTTTTCAATCTCAATTATCCCCTTCATCTAAGTTACCTAGTGACACCTTGTCCTCTAGATGAACAATAATATTCTACAGAAGAGATAAAGGTCTAGATCAAACTGTCTAAAAGCTTTCCAAATCTACAGGCTCCCCTGACATTGCCTATGTCCCTGAAAAGTAAAGCCCTGCTTTAATATTGTGGGCTGCAGCTATCTCCCAACCAGGCTGGGACAGACTGCCACTAAACTCATCAACATGTTCACAGATTATCTCTGAATCTCTGACTCTTCTCAGAGTCGCCTTCAACCACTCTACTGAGAATGTGTCCACATCAAGTTCGGGCGAATTCTTGACGTCTTCTGGTGGTGAAGGACCATCAGCCACATCTCCTAATGTGAAACCCATAGTCTCTGCCTACAGTACAAGTTCTCCCTCAAGTCTGACACATTTTATACCAATTTCCTGACCACTGGATGCAGTGCTACAACTCACATTGGATTATCCTCTATCTTCACAACCATGCTTGATTTTTCAAAGTCAACCCTTTCCTCTGGAATCTTGTCTATCATAGATGATGGAAATGCTGCATCCCTTTCAAGCCCTGGTCATGTATTTACCATTGGTGCTGCCTTGGCATGAAAACTCAAAACCCTCATGGAAAGACCCACTGTCTTCATAGGCATCCTTGATTCATCAAAACATGCAGCTACTTGGGTCTGCGCCATTGCCGTTACATCAAGCCCAGATGAACTCTACCAATTCTGGTGCATTAACAACATCTTTTCCTTTAGGATCCAATTTCACAGCCACCTTGAAACTGTTCACACCAACATTTCCTACCTACTCTTTCTACAGTACAGACAATGCAAGTTCTGCTTCCCCATCAAGACCCAATGAGTTCTCTACCCCTACTGTGGTCTCTGAAGAAATAGACATGACTCTCACAGAGGAGTCAACTGTCTATACTTCTGTTTATGATTTGTCAAGAACGGTATGATTTGTTCCCTCTGAAACCTCTTTTACAAAATTTGAAGGATCTTCCTCTACCTGTAGATATCAGGAAACACCAACACAGCCTTTACTGTGGAGCTCACTGTCTTTACACTCTTCTCAGATTTATCTAATCCAACAGTTTCATGTGATACCTTTTATACTACTGGGAATGCAAACCATTCTTCTCTATCTGATTCTGGTGATTTAATTTTCACCACCCTGGTCCCTGGGCAAACATCCTCAACGGTTCTTGAAGCATCCACTGTCTACATAACCATACTTGATTTGTCCCACTCAACTTTCAGCTGTCCCCTTCTCTACCGCTGTTAATGGAAGTCCTTTTTCCATGCCACGCTTTGGCCAAACAGCCAGTTTTCATGGAAAAACCAGCTGTCTGCATCACCATTTCTGATTTGTACAGTTATATATTTTTTGGTGACACTTCCTCTACCACTCCAAGTGTTGGGCCTGCATCCTCATCAGGATCTGCCTTACTGCCTTCCATAACCACACAACAGTCACTGAGACATTCAATGGCTTTATTGCTACTATTTATTCCTCCAACACAACTGATTTATCCAATGCCTCTGATACCACAGCAAGTCTTAGTTCTATTATAAGAACTAATAAAGCGCATCCATTCTTCTACTTACCCAGCCACCTCTGGATAAATGTTCACCACCTTGGGTGAGGATTCCACTCTCTTTTTCAGCAGCAGTGATTCTATCAAGTCAGCTATTTCTACTTCCTTCCTTTGCCACAGACAGCGCTAGTACTGCATCCCCATTCACTCTCAATTCCTCCTCTACAACTAGAGCCACCTCTGGACTGACAATCACTACCTCCAGTGAAAGGTCTACAATCTTTCAAATCAGTCTAGAGTCACCTAAACATAACAGTATCATCTGTCAGCCCTTGAACCATAATCACTGGTACCTCTTCTTCAGCCTCAACTATTCTAGGCTTCTCCAGGCCAGTTCCTGACTCTTCTTCAACCATTACAACTTCTGGTTTTCCTTCTCTTCTGTTACCACACTTCTCCTGGCTCTACTTATACTCCATTCCCTGAGTTCAATGCCACTTCAACTCTCCGTTCCCTGTTCACTAGCACCTTCACAATTATAATGACGACACACTCTCCAGCTGTGACACCAAGTAAGTTTCCTTGTATTTTACTCTGTAGGCCTTTCCTGTCCATCTTCCCTCATCAGTTAATCATCTTAGACTTTTTTGTGGTCTCATTCCATCCTTCCCACTCTTTCTGGCTGCCAGTGCACATCATTGTCCTAACAATTGGATATTTCTCTATTTTGATTGGTAGGACTCTTGTTTTCTTTGGTCATCCTCTTTCATCTCTTATTTCCTTCCTCCTGTTGCCCCTCATCCTTTCCCCACTATCTCCTGGGGATAGAGGTGGCAACTAAGGGGTCTTGCTTGCTGTATGATCATCTGGCTCCATGCCCCTCTTTTAGTGCAATGCCTGAATGGTGGAACTTGAAACAGGAGCCAGTGTTTTTGCCTCTTGAGCTTCCATGGTGACTGCATTGCACTCTACCCCTCCACAGAGCAGTGTCAGAATGGTATTACCTGGAATGTCCCCAAAGCTAATTTAGTTCCGGTGTCTACATCTTTTGTATTTCTTCTTCCTAGATATTGACCTTTTCTGAGAAGTGTAGATTGTTCCCACACTCATTAATTATTTAAAATTGGAGGACAGCACTGGAAGGGTTATCTGCTACCCTGTTTCACTGTGTAGGAAGAGGAGGAAATGTGACTTTTGCTCAGGTCGAAACACAGATAGAACACGGACTTTCTGCTTCCCACTTCAGGGCCCTTTCACCTAGCTCACCTGCCCTTCTCATCAGTTCATTCATATCTCAATCCTTTCTGGAACCCTCCACTTAGTTCTCTCTGGGTTTTATCCTGGCCACTAGCTCCTCATCATAGTCAGAGACAAGGGGCAGAAATTTTAGTGACTCCTATCTGCCTCTTGAATTTCTGTCATCTCTTCTACCCATCTTCTCTGCCTCCATGAGACCAACAGGTGGAGAATTAACCAATTTCAGAAGACATTACTAAAAGATGACTTTCTTAGGCATAATGATGACTTTCTTAGGCCTGTTCCCACAGAAATCCCAGAAAAAAAAATCAACACTGCTTTTAATTGTTACAGTGAAAATGACTTCACAGAAGACCTGAATAATATATTCTACCGGCATACTGGGACTTCACTCAACTATTCAAGAGCAGGACAAGGCCAGATTCCCAGTGTGGATGTCTGATGTGAGAGGAGATGTAGCAGTTCATTCTGATTTACTGTTCAGGGTTTCTCAGCTCCTGGGTCCCTTTACCCACATTCTGAGAGGGGTCTTCAGAGAGCTTCCTTCCCTAAGTCATACCCCACCCACATCCTGGCAGAGAGCAGGTCTCTGTACCTTCCCTTCCTTCTTCCCTATGGGCTAATACGTGGGCTTCCTAGGGGAAGGGGCCCTGGGAGTGCTCCCAAGATATGAAACAGAGCTGTTACATGTTCCAGGCCTGTATGGATTCAGCTGCCTCTTTTTTTTTTTTTTTTTCCAGATGAATAAAGTTTACATGAGCAGCAACTTTCCCCAATTCAGAAGCGTGATCATTGGGAAACTGCTGTGAGTATGTGTGAGAGGTATATTTATAGACTGTGGGAACCCTTTCTCTTCCCTGCTTCTTCCGATCTTGAATGGTCAGAGAATCAGTACCTAACTGGGCCAGAGGCACTTCCAGACTTGAGGCAACACCTGAGGGTTCTTAGACCATTCATTCATTCATTCACCATTCACCCAGTCAACAAACTTACATTGAAAGTCTACTCTATGCTTGGTGTTGGGAACACAGTGGCCCTGGTCTCCATGGAGCTTAGAAAGGCAGAACGCAGGTAGCAAAATGGCTGTGCAGCCTGGTTAGAGTATGGTAAGGGGCACACAGTGTGCATTGGGAAGGGTGCTGGCTGCAAGTTTAGTGAGGTGGAGGGAAAACTTCCTGGAAGAAATGATAGCTAGGTTTGGCAGATGAGAAGGAATGGGCCAGGTAGAGGGAAACGAGAGGGAGGAGGGTCATTAGAGTAGAGAGCCAATGATGAGGAGTCCAGAGATGAGAGAGGAGGGAAGATTCCAGGAATATAAAGAACAGTTGTCTGCTTAAGGGCAAAGGGGTCACGGTGAGAGAAATGTGACTTCTATCAAGTTATTTAGGCTTCAAGAACCAGCAGTTATGGCCCATGTGGGATAGCATCTGGTTTGTAGCTACAGACTACAATCTGGCCACTGGGCTGAGAATGGGTGGAGGGATGAAATGATGGTGGCCTGGACCAGACAGGTGACAATACAGAGGAAAAATAGTCTGGTCTTTAGGGGTTAGGACTAGCAGATCATAAGGAGGATAAGTGACACCAGATTTCTAGGGTGCTGGGAGTGTGGGATGCCTTTGCTGAGGTGAGTAGCATAAAGAAGAGTAGGATGGAGGAAGAAGATGATGAATTTGGTGTAGGCCATGTCAAGTCTCAGGTGCTAAGGCCCAGCCATGTAGCGTGATTGAGTGATGGAGCAGCCAGCAGTGGAACATGTGATAGGAAGCGTCTGCATGGAGACACTGGCGTTGGCATCCCTGAAAGCCCTGGGAGTAGATCAGATGGCCCAGAGATGGTTCCAGCCCAGGAGTGACCATATCCCAGGAAAGAAGCACAGGAAGCACCAGCACCTAAGGGATAGGGTTGAGAAACAGAGCTCCCTAAAGAGAGTAGAAAGAAGCAGACAAATGGGTTGGAAAGGTGTCTTGAGGTGGTCATGTCCCAGCACCTTGGGAAAGAAAGTGTTTCAGGAAAGAGGGACATCCACACGGTCAAGAGCCCTGGGTTCCATGGCTCAGGGTCCTCCAACTCCACCCTCTCCCCCGACCATGCATCGGCACCATTGTCTCCCTCTCGATCTCCATGGTGGCTCAGGATATTTTTGGTTCAAGTTCTCCTGGGTCCTGCCCCTGACTTCTGCGTCACAATGGCTATGACCAATGACTCATCTCAAGATCTTTCCCATTAGTAGCATTGCTGGCCATCTAACAAGAAGCTTCTACATTGGAATCTTATGTTTCCAAAGTGACTTTATCTATCTTCATTTCCATAAGTTCATTTATTTGGTTTCCAAAACATAATTCAAGAGCCTCTATTTTAATTTTAATTAATTAATTAATTTAGCGTACCTTTCCTCATATACCTTTAATGTGAATATTTTATATAAACTTAACTAACATTACCAAGTATTAATGCTACATTTCTTAGGATTAATGATGAATAATGAAGTGAGGTTTTAGATATAACAAAGTTTTACAGCCTAGGCCCCATTTTAAGTGTGCACTAACTCTTTTTAAATATAAAAGGTATTTTCAACTACACTGGCTTTTCCGGAAATGACAGATACTGATGAAGCAGAATTTTGCTTAAACTGGTTTTTTTAATTCATTCAATTTCATGAATTTAAATGATAAACAGACCCAAAAATGAATACCAATTTGTAAAACTGGGTCATTTTAATTACATTAAAATAAGTAGTTGATGACTGCAGACATGTAAGCTGTTACAACATTGCACTATGCAGAAACAACAACAACTTAATTGGTACTTAGTCTTCAATAATTACAAGGAGTATAAAACTGCTGTCACACCAGTAACACTGCATTTACACACATTCATCATTCTTAGGATTATTGGTAGCCTGGGCATATTTTCCCCAAATAACCTTGCCTCCTTGCATCACAAGGTTGCATACATTCACCTTGAGGGCAGTACCTTTGGTAATAACACCCAAAGTTGTGTAAAGTGGGGATGAAGGATTCTTCTTTACACCAAGTATTGGCAGGCAAAAGGTGGCTTTCAGGATGTGTTATATAGGCCTTTTTGAAACATAAGCCCATTGGCCTAATGAAACTTTTATATATAGGTAGTTTTTGAGTGAAGGCATCTTCAACAAAGCAGACTTTAGTTACCATCCTCTTCCATACTCTTGTCTTTCTCTTTCTAATTCGAATAACTTTTAATACCTCTCTTTCTTCCTGGGCATGAACTTTGGGCAGAGGAACTTCCCATTTTCCCAATTTCTCTTTTCGTTTTTGTTTAATCATATTGGAAGGTACTTTAGCTTGGGACTGTCCCTCTCTGTTCAAGAGATATGCAGGTACTGCTGCTCCCTGTGGAGTCTTTTCACCATTCTTTTGTTTGATGTTTCTCTTTTCATGCATCCTGATAGTCTTCTTCATTTGTATTTTCTCAGCATGGCGCTGTTTATGGTTTAGCCTTCAGATCAATCATCTTCTTTGCCTTCTTTGAACATTCATGAGTCTCTCAACCTTCCTTCTTTCTTTTTTTCTCATAGTAATCCAAATGCTATCCATAGCACTTAACGGTGTAACTCAATATACTCGTTCTGTGGCATGATTACGGCCGTGGGGCAGCTGGGTGCAGTCCCAGGTGTGCAAACAACCTTTCAACTTTTGGATCTCAGAGGCCTGTGAACCAACTGCAAGCAACTCATGATAGGAAAGAAGAGCCTCTATTTTTAATTTTGGATTGAAAATACTTTCATTGTGGTAAAATATCTATAACATAAAATTACCATTAACCATGTTATGTGTACAGTTCAGTGGCACTGAGTACATTCATATTGCTGTGCAGACACCAGCGCCATTTATCTCCAGAACTTTTCATCTTCCCAAACCGAGCCTCAGTACGCCTGAAACGCTCACTCTCTATCCCTCCTCTCTGGCCACTGTCATTCTACCTTCTGTCTCTATAAGTTTGACCACTCCAGGTACCTCACATTAGTATTTATATAAATACTTACACAGTATTTGTTCCTTTGTGACTGACTAGCTGACTTCATTTAGCATAATTTCCTCAAGGTTCATCCATGTTGTAGCATGTGTTAGAATTTCTTTCCATTTTAAGGCTGAATAATATACTAATATATCTGCACATATAGACCACATATTATTTACCCATGTATCCATCAATAGACATTTGTGTAGCTTCCATGTTTTAGCTACTGAAAATAATGTTATGAACATGGGTGTGCAAATCTCTATTTATTTTTTATTTTTTAGAGAGAGGGGAAGGGAAAGAGGCAGAGAGGGAAAGAAATATCAATGTATGGTTGCTTTTCACTTGCCTCCAGCTACAGAGCTGGCTGGAGACCTGGTTTGCAATCTGGTTATGTGCCCTGGCTGGGGAATCGAACCAGTGACCTTTGGGTTCACAGGCCGGCACCTTCCCACTGAGCCACCGGCCAGGGCTGCAAATATCTCTTTGAACATATGCTTTCAATTCTTTTCTTTTTTGTGGGTTTATTTATTTATGTTTTACATTATTTTATTTTATTGTTGTTCAGTTATAGTTGTCCCAATCTTTCTCCCATTGCTCCCCACTGCCTCCCCCCCTCCCCCAACCCCTCCCACAGTCAATCCCCACTCTGTTGTCCATGTCCATGAGTCATTTATACATGTTCCTTGACTAGGCCCTTCCCCTTCTTTTCCATTTTAAACTCCTCCCCACTTGCCTCTGGTTGCTGTCAGTTTGTACCTAGTTTGCATGTCTCTGGTTCTATTTTGCTCCTTTGTTTTGTTCATTAGGTTCCACTTGTAGGTGAAATCATATGGTATTTGTCTTTTGCCTAATGCCTTATTTCACTAAGCATGATACTCTCCAGTTCCATTCATGCTGTTGCGAAGGTAGGAGTTCCACCTTTTTTCAGCTGCATAGTATTCCATTGTGTAAATGTACTGCTTTTCCGATCCACTCATTTACTGATGGGCACTTAGGCTGTTTCTAACACTTGGCTATTTTAACTAATGCCACTATGAACATAGGGGTGCATAGGCTCCTTTAAATTGGTGTTTCAGGATTCTTCAAGTATATAGGATCACTGGATCAAAAGGTAGTTCCATTTTCAGTTTTCTGAGGAAACTCCATACTGTTTTCTACAGTGGCTGAACCAGTCTGCATTTCCCACCAAAAGTGTACCAGTGTTCCCTTTTCTCCACATCCTCACCAGCACTTGCTGTTTGTTGAGTTGTTAATGATGGCCATTCTGACAGGTGTGAAGTGGTATCTTATTGTGGTTTTAATTTGCATCTCTATGATGGCTGAGTTGATGTTGAGCATTCTTTCATTTGCCTATAGGCCCTCTCCATGTCCTGTTCTCCTTGGAGAAGTGTCTATTCAGGTCCTTTGCCCATTTTTAAATTGGATTGTTCGCCTTTCTGGTGTTCTTTATATTTTTTGGAGATCAAACCCTTGTTTGAGGTATCGTTGGCAAATATGTTTTCCCATATGGTTGCTGATGTTTTCTTTAGCTGTGCAGAAGCTCTCTAATTTGATGAAATCCCATTTGTTTATTTTCCTTTACATCCCTAGCTCTAGGAGATATATGGGTGAAAATATAGTTACATGGGATAATTGAAATTTTAATTCCTATGTTTTCCTCTAGGGACTTTCATGGTGTTACAACTTATATTTAAGTCTTTTTATCAATCTTGGGTTTATTCTGTGTATGGTGTAAGTTGATGGTCTAGTTTCTTTCTTTTTAAAAAAAATTAATTAATTTATTAAAAAAATTTTATTGTTGTTGTATTACATCCATCCCCTTTTTGCTCCCCTCTGTCCCCCTCCCCACCCACCCATTCCCCCCAAAGTCAATCCCACCTATTGTCCATGTCCATGTTTCCTTTATACTAGGTTCTTGTCTAAGCTGCTCCCCTTTCTTGCCTCTGCCTCCCCCCTCCCCCCAACCCCTTTCCCCCTGACCACTGAAGGCCTATTCATTGTATTCATATATTTGGTTCTGTTTTGCATGTTGTTAGTTTTGCTCATTATTGTCCCGTAATGGGTGAGATCATATGATATTTGTCCTTCACTGACTGGCTTATTTCACTAAGCATAATACTCTCCAGTTCCATCCATGTTGTTGCAAAGGGTACAAGTTCCTTCTTTCTTTCTGCTATATAGAATTCCATTGTGTAAATGTACAAGAATTTTTTGATCCAACCATCCACTGATGGGCACGTGGGCTGTTTCCAGCACTTGGCTATTGTAAATAGTGCCGCTATGAACATAGGTATACATAGGTTCTTATGAATTGGTGTTTCAGGATTCTTTGGGTATAGTCCAAGTAGTAGAATTGCTGGATCAAAAGGCAGTTCCATTTTTAGTTTTTTAAGGAAACCCCATACTGTTTTCCACAGTGGCTGCACCAGCCTACATTCCCACCAACGGTGTATGAGGGTTCCCTTTGCCCCACATCCTCGCCAACACTTGTTGTTTGTTGATTTGTTGATGATTGCCATTCTGACAGGTGTGAGGTGGTATCTTATTGTGGTTTTAATTTGCATCTCTCTGATGACTAGTGGTGTTGAACATTCTTTCATATGCCTCTGGGCCCTTTGTATATCTTCCTCAGTGAGTTGTCTGTTCAGGTCCTTTGCCCATTTTTTAATTGGGCTGTCTGTCTCCCTGGTGTTGAGTCACATTAGTTCTTTGTATATTTTGGAGATCAGACCCTTGTCTGAGGTATCATTGGCAATTATGTTTTCCCATACAGTTGGTTCCCTTTG
>PVIW01002269.1:0-18122 GCA_004026585.1 Noctilio leporinus | reverse complement strand
AAACAGAAACTTTTCAATTTGATGTAGTCCCATTTGTTGATTCGTTCTTTGATTTCCTTTGCCCTTGGTGAAGTATCAGTAAACATATTTTTGCGTAGGATATCCAAAAGTTTACTGCCTATATTTTTCTCCAGGACCTTTATGGTGGCACTGCTTATGTTTAAATCCTTTATCTATCTTGAGTTTATTTTGGTGTATGGTGTAAGTTGGTGGTCTAGTTTTATCTTTTTGTATGTTACTGTCCAGTTCTCCCAACACCATTCATTGAAGAGACTGTTTTTACTCCATTGGATGTTCCTTCCCCCTTTGTCAAATATTAGTTGACCATAGAGTCCTGGGTTAATTTCTGGGCTCTCTATTCCGTTCCATTGATCTATATGTCTATTCTTATGCTAGTACCATGCTGTTTTATTGCCATTTTCTCCCTTTGTGTCTGTATTCCTCTTTGGCTTTCTCTGTTTCTTCATTTTATTTGTTTACTTATTTTTATAGCAGATCCTTTAGCATTTCTTGCAATGCTGGTTTGGTAGAGATGTATTCTTTGAGTCTTTTTTTGTCTGGGAAGCTCCTTATTTCTCCTATCTTGAATGAGAGCCTTGCTGGGTAGAGTATTCTGGGTTGCAGGCCTTTGTTTACCATTACTTGAAATACTTTTTACCATTCCCTTCTGGCTTGAATTGTTTCTGTTGAATAATCATTTGATAGCCTTATTGGAGCCCCTTTGTATGTTATTTGTCTTTTCTCTCTTGATGCTTTTAGGATTCTCTCTTTGTCTTTGAAATTGGTCATTTTAATAATAATGTGCCTTGGTGTTGGTCTGTTTGGGTTGATCCTCATTGGGACCCTCTGTGCTTCCTGAACTGGATTAATGTTTTCACTCATCATGTTAGGGAAATTTTCTATCATGACTTTTTTTTATTTTTATTTATTTTTTTATTTTTTTAAGATTTTATTTCATTATTTTTTACGAAGAGGGGAAGGGAGACAGGCAAAGAGGGAGAGAGACATCAATGTATGGTTGCCTTTCATCTGCCTCCAGCCACAGACCTGACTGGAGACCTGGTTTGCAACCTGGTTATGTGCCCTGGCTGGGAAATCGAACCTGCAACCTTTGGGTTCGCAGGCCGGTGCTTTAATCTATCATGACTTTTTTGAACAGGTTTTCCATTCCTTGTTTCTCTTCTCCTTCTGGTATCCCTATGATACAGATGTTGTTACATTTCATGTTGTTCTGCAGCTCTCTTAACCCCTCTTCAGTCTTATTTAGCCTTTTTTTATTCTCTTGTACTGTCTTGGAGTATTTGTCTACATTATCCTCCAACTCGCTGATCTGGTCCTCTGCTTCCTTTAGCCTGCTGTTGATTCCTTCTACTGTATTCTTCAATTCAGAAATTGTATTCTTCATTTCCTCCTGGCACTTATTGATAGTTTCCATGTCCTTTTTCATGCTGTTGTAGTTCTCAGTAATTTCCTTGTAACTTCCCTGGAGTTCTTGGTAATTTCCCTGGAGTTCTTTGTAGTTCTCCTGAAGTCGTTTATAGTTTTCTTTGATGTGGCTGAGCTCACTGAGCTTCTCTATCATCATTCTTTTGAATTCCTTATCTGATATTCCAGGTGCCTCTGTTTCATTTTGTATTCTTTCTGGAGATTCTTCCTTTCCTTTTGGTGATGGACTGATTCTTTATTTACCCATTTTGGGTGTCTGTTCTTGCTTGCTCTTTATTTATTTATTTATTTTTGTTCTTTCCTTGGGTTAACCTGCTTTGCTTCCTTGCCTTAGTTGAGCACCCTTCTGTGATAGGAGATTTGTGGAGTTCAATGTTGCCGTCTCCCAGATTTTCTCCATTTGCTGTTCTTGGTGTGTCCTTTATTTGGGTTGTCTGGTTGTATTCTGGGCCTGTGGGCTTTTAGCAGAAAAAACAAAAACAAAAACAAACAAACAAACAAACAAAAAACAAAAAAAAAAAACTAACAACAAAAAACCAAACCAAACCAAACAAAAAAATACAAAAGGAAAAAAGAAATAAAAATGATAATAATAATAAGAAGAAAGGGTTTATTTAGATGGCTGTTCACCATTAATAATCCCTGACTGGTCCATATGGAGCCTGGACCTGAGGGCTACTGTCCTGCTGGTCTCCTCTGCCTTGGGGCTGTGCTCCCCTGTGCCCAGATGCTGACCACTCCAATTCTTAGGGTCCTGAAGATGTCTCACGCTCCTTATCTTGTCCTCTAGCTGCTTTGGTACTTGAGAACACCATCAGCACTGCTCTCTACTCTGTCGCCATCTTTTCCTCCTCTAGTTCCTTTTTCTTTTTTGTATGTACTTATCCAGTTATCCCAAAACCATTTATTGAAGAGGTTATTTTTACTCCATTTTATGTTCCTGCCCCCTTTGTCAAAATGTTAATTACCCATAGAGACATGGGTTTATTGGTTTCAATTCTTTTCAGTAACCATCTAGGAGTGGAATAGGTAGATAATGTAATAGTTATGACTCTCTTAATTTTTTGAGGATCCTCCATACTGTTTTCCATAGCATCTGCATCATTTTACATTCTCACCAATAGTGCACAAGGTTTCTCCACATTGTCACCCAAGAGCTTCTAGTTTTAGGAATGAATTTGTCCAGTTGGCATTTACTGTGATCACTGATATTTTGGGATTGTAGTTTATTTTACTCTGCAGGCTCCCTATAGATTAACTGCTGGAGGGCAGGGTCTCCAGTCTGTCTCTGAGTCATAAAGCTAATTATCTCTCCACCCCTCTTGCTTCTTGGGCCTCACATGCTGGGAGAGTGGGTAACATGGGGTGACTGATGAACCACCTATTCCTGGTTCTAGCAATGGCAGTGTCATAGCGAAGCATGGCATTATTTTGGAGGATACTGCATAAGTGCCTATTCTGCTGTCCTGGAGGACATTTTACACTTTTGAGTTTCAGGAACTGATAGAAAACATCACTAAGATTGTGAAGGCCAAGGGTATGAATGAGACCGAATAGCTACCCGGTAATTCTGAAGAGTGCAAAGGTAAGCCCAACTTGTCCCCATTTGAATTTGTTCACAGGCACCTGCCTTCAAAGGGAAAGCTGGTTTTCCTGGGCTTTGTCATTGATTTTTTTTTCTTTTGGGAGATTGGGCTGGCCTGAGCTTGGTGTGTGTCCCCAGCTGTCTGACCTCAGGTATGCATTGGTACTGGGAAGAAACCTGTGAACTAAGAACCAGCAAAAGCCTGGCATACAGCAGTGCGGGGGGGCTGTGCTGGTACTGCTGGTGGTCATGGCGGTTGTCCTGACTGTCTTCTTTGGCAGATTCCAAAGGAAACTGCACAGGAGCTTCTGGTGCTGGGCCTAGTGAGGAGACCACAGGTGGAGTATCCCAAGGCTCTGCTTCTAGTCCAGCAATTGGATGTCAGCCAAGGCTCACAGGATCTAGTCCCTCCCAGTTCCGGTACAACAAAGAGCAGCCTGCTGGTCTAGTAGGGTATATCTGTTTAACAGAGAAATAGAAACTGATACTTATGTGCTGAAACGGGATGGCATAATGAAATTATGTGACATTTGTAATCACCTTGGCTGCCGTAGAGTCCATCACACTGGGGCACTGGGAACGTGCCGTCTGGTGTCACTTTCCCCAGCTGCAAAATGGGTAAGATCCATTTGAGAAGGTTACCATGAAATGCCACCCAGCTCAAGCCTGGGACGGCAGTCAGCAAAGGGAGCCACTCTGACACTAGTCTAGTGCCACCATCTCACAGATAAGGAAACTGAGGCCCATTGAGAGGAGTGAAAGGGGAGCAGGCCATGCTGTTGTCCCCAGGCATGCTCTTTGTTTTGGGAAGCCCCTCCCTGACTCAGGGCTTGACCATGATCACACTCTTCTGGACGGGGATAGTTAAGGCTCCTGAGCCTCCTTCCACCTTTCTGCCACCAGCTGTTCACAGCCTTTCTGTTAGCAGGCAAATATATAATGTGCGTTAAGAGTGGCAAAGAGAAGCCATCCTTGAAAGTTTCAGGAACATAGGCATCTTGAAGGTACCTTGTGTCTGGGGTAAGGGGGGCAAAGCTGGAGGGTGAAAGGCCAGGAAGGCATTTCAGCCAAAATTGGTGTGGCTGTGGGCAATACTCGTCCTACCAGCCCATCCCACATCTGCTTTGACAGCCAGTTGACCTTGAGCTCCAAAGAGCAGCCCCTGATGACCTCCAGTCTCTTCTCAGTTCCTCCAGCTTCTGTGCAGCCCTCGTCCCCATTTTCCTTCTTCCACGCCTTTGAGATACTGCACCACTGTCTGGAAGGTTCACCTCACCTAAGTCTCTGCACCTCCCAATACTGCTCTGTTTCCAAGATCAGGTTCAAACGTTGCCTCTCCATGGAACCTCCTGTGCATTGAGCCTCCTCTGGTTCCCAGTCTCTAGCAGCCCCAGCTACTGTGGAAAACTGTCGTGTCACAGCTGCCTACCTCTATCTCCACCCCTGAGCAAATTCTGTCTCCCCAGTTCTTCCTGAAAACACTATGCAGGAGCTGCAGGGAGGGCTGAGAGCCGGTTCCTGCTCCCAGAGACTCCCCAGAAGGCAGCAGACGTACACAGTGCATGGGATGATAGGGTCAAGCCCAGAAGTCTGCCTGATCCAGTGTAGGCAGAGGGTGTTGCCTGAATCTCTGATTTACTGTGGGCTTGGGGCATTGCTACCTATGAGCTGGAGTGGTAAACTTTGCTGCCTGCTACCAGTGAGGAGCAAGGCCTTATCCCAGTGAGAAAGGACAGGGCTTTTCACGCATGCGGGCACTGCTTTAAAAAAGGCGTGGAGGTGCAAAAGAGTGTGGTTTGTGCTAGGATTGTAAGCAGGTCCATGGACGTGAGGTTGGCAGAGCCAGCTCATGAAGGTCTTTGTGGGCCTTGATTGGGACACCCACTGCAGAGGTTTTAAGGAAGGAGGTCAGATGTGCACCTTGAGCAGTTCATTTAGGTTCATTTAAGGAGCTAGCACTAAAGTGGAGAGGCTAAGGGAGTGGCTTCCCAGTAATCAGGTAAAAGATGATGAGGCTGAGCAGAGGCAGCTGGGATTGGGAGGAGTGAACAGCAAATGAAAGAGTTTAGATGCCAGTGAGAGGGGCAGGACTTGTTGCTTTCAGGCTTGGGGAAGGAGAAAGCTGGGTCCTGGGGTCGGGGAGGGGCACTGCCTGAGACAGGGCACAAGGGGGAGAAACTGCAGGTGGGGCATCCTGAGCGGGGTCTGATTGCGGCTGACTGACAGAGGATGAGGTGGGCAGAATGTGGGCATGGGAAGAGAGTGGGGCACAGGCAGGGCTCTGGGGACAACCTTGAAGAAGGCCAAGAGGAGTGGTTAGGAAGGTGCTCTTGGCCCATGGCAGAGAAGGAAGTTACTTGAAAAACCGGAGATGTGGATGCTGAACACACACCAACTTGAATGAGTAGATTCAGGGTATAGCTGGTTTCTGCCTGCCATGGTTAGCATCACTATGAGCATGTACTGCTGACCCCTGAGCAGCCCCCTCCTCCTGCTCCACCCTGAGCCCAGTCACTCCTGCACCACCCATGGCCATACTCACCAAAGCCATGACTTCTGACCCCAAGACACATCACAGTGCTGCTACTCTGGTTCCCTCCTGTCCTTGCATCACACTGGGCCAGCTCCCCAGGCTCCAGTGTTGTCAAGAACCACCACATAGATAAGCTGCAATTGTGGAAGAATGGATAGGCCATGGGCTGTGCAGCTTAGGGCAGATATAGGACTATTTCTTTTTCTTTTCTTTTTTTAAAAAGATTTTATTTATTTGTAAAGATGTAATTTATTATTTCCAGAGAGAGGGGAAGGGAGAGAGGCAGAGAGGGAGAGAGACATTAATGTATGGTTGCCTTTCACCTGCCTCCAGCTACGGACCTGACTGGAGACCTGGCTTGCAACCTGGTTATGTGCCCTGACTAGTGAATCGAACCAGCAACCTTTGGGTTCTCAGGCCGGCACCTTATCTACTGTGCTACCAGTCAGGGCTTACTTATTTCTTTTTGAGAGAAGGTAAGGGAGGGAGAAAGAGGAAGAAAGACTGAAATAATCTCACTCCAGTAGTTCTCACCACAGATAAGAATTTGAAGGACAGCCCTGGCTGGTGTCACAGTGGATAAGGTGCCAGCCTGTGAATCCAGAGGTTGCTGGTTCGATTCTCCCTCTCTGCCTCTCTCCTTTCTGGAAATAATAAATAAAATCCTTAAAAAAAATTTTTTTTAAATTTGAAGGACAAATTCAGCCTTGAAATGGCCAATAGCCTCCTCTGGCCCTCCCTGAAGAATATTGACCCCACCACAGCTAGGAGCTGCTCCCATTCCCCATTTCTGCACCCCCAACACCACCCTGGGGCTTCCAGAGAAATGTAGGGCACACTTGGTCCAGAGGCAGTCCTCTGGCCTCATGTCCTCTCTCCAACCTCGAAGTTGCACATTTAGGGGCCCAGCAAGGTAATAACTGCT
This sequence comes from Noctilio leporinus, assembly GCA_004026585.1. NCBI lineage: Eukaryota > Metazoa > Chordata > Mammalia > Chiroptera > Noctilionidae > Noctilio > Noctilio leporinus. The sequence goes on along the minus strand of PVIW01002269.1, from coordinate 11,633 downwards.
CAGTGAGTGGGGCAAGGGCTCCCATTCCTCACCCAGGTCTGGACAACACAGTAGCAGCAGCCCTGGTTGGTGTGGCTCAGTGGATTGAATGCCAGACTTTGAGCCGAAAGATCTCTGGTTCAATTCCTGGTTAGGGCACATGCCTGGTTGGCAGGCCAGGTCTCTAGTTGGGTACATGCAAGAGGCAACCAATTGTTTCTCTCACACATCAATGTCTCTCCCTCTTTCTCCCTTCCTTCCCTATTTCTAAAAATAAATAAATAAAATCTTAAAAAAGAAAAAAAAAAAAAGAAAGAAAGAAAGAAAGGAAAATGACAGCAGCAGACAGACCGCCCACCACAGGTTAACAGATGTCAGGGCTCAAGGCAGTCTGCTCAGAGCTGGCGGCTGCGTCCTCACCCCAGCTGTGAGCCTTTCTCAGTTTCGTCACCTTCGTCCAGGAGTCTCAAGGCTGCCCAGACCTCTCTGAATTCTTGTTTTTTCCATCCATGATGACTCCTCACTTTGGAATTTACCTACCAATAAAAGAAGTCTAAAGAGCAGAGTGTTGTGTGTTCCTTCCTCTTCCGGAGAAGTTCCTCCTGAGGAGAGCACTCCTCCCAGGGTTGGGTGCCAAGTCTGGACATGGAATGCTTTCATCCTCTTCTTGTGTCCACATGTGGAACCCAAAGCCCCTCACCTGCTCCTGGCCAGGCAGGACCAAGCCCACCTCTGCCTGAGGTCCCTATGGTAGATGAGTATATGGTCAGGTTCAGGGGAGGGAAATGGACCTCTGGCCCAGGGAATCAGGGGTGAGAGCAAAGGAGTGAGCACTTGGCTCTGCTGCCATTGGGGGGTGCCCAGGTAATTCCGGATGGCCATGGGGGCCCATGTCCACAGAGAATCTGCAGATCCCACAGACCCCAAAACTCTCCCCCATCCCAGGATGATGTGGCCATGACCTGCACCTTATGTCCTGGGGGGTGGGGAGGGTTATCCACAGGGGCAATAAAAAGGGCTTACACCCTGGCTGGTGGCACAGTGGATAAGGCGCCGGCCTACGAACCCAAAGGGAAATCACTGGTTTGATTCCCAGCCAGGGCACACAACCAGGTTGCAAGCCAGGTCTCCAGCCAGGTCCATAGCTGGAGGCAGGTGAAAGGCAAACACACATTGATATCTCTCTCCCTCTCTCCCTTCCCTTCTCTCTAAAAATAATAAATAGCCCTGCTGGTGGCACAGTGGATAAGGCACCAGCCAGCCCAGGGGTCGCTGATTCGATTTCCAGCCAGGTCACATAACCAGGTTGCAAGCCAGGTCTCCAGCCGGGTCTGTGGCTGGAGGCAGGTGGAAGGCAACCACGCATTGATACTTCTCCCCCTTTCTTCCTCCCTCCCTGACTTTGTCTCTGAAAATAATGAATAAAAAAATCTTTAAAAAATAATAAATAAAATATTTTAATAAATAAATAAAAAGGCCTTGCACAGAGGGTATGGAGTCAAACACAGGGTACATTTCTTTTTTGGGCTCAGGCCCTGTCCCCTCTCCTCCATTCCTCTCCCCCTCCCCCCAATGATCTCTCAGTTCTCCCAGGCTGCTTCAGACCCTGTGCCTGCCCCTCTGTTGGGGTGTGTCTGTGTGCTGCCTAGACAGGGATGTGCTCCCTCTACTTTGGCCTTTGGTCTGTCATGTATGAAACTCTCACACTGACTCAGGTTTAGCCCTGCCCCCAGATTTCCAATGTCTCAGGGATCAAAGGGCTCTAGGGCCTATTTATTTCTAAGGTTCCTTGGCTGATGTTCAGTTTGCTTATTTCCAAGGCAGTAGAGGACAGGTGTGCTATGCTCTGAGTTCCAATGTCAAGACTGGGGACAACGACGCTCTGCCTGGTGCCCCTTGTCCTTCAGCTCCTGTTTCTCCCTGGAAATGGTGAGTGACCCCCAGCCCTGTCACACTCAGCCTCAGCCCTACCAGCACCTCTGATACCTGCCAACACCCAAGGGAGGGCTTTCTGAGGGCACAGGTTGGGGTACCTTCTGCCCAGAGCACAGCCTCATGCCCCTTGCCTTCTCTTCTACCCTCCCCAGGGAGATTTGGGGAAAGAGCAAGGACTTCAGAGCTGGTTCAACTTAGCCTCTCTCAGCCTCGGTTTTCTCTCCAGAAAGTGATAAGAATGCTGACTTATTAGCACTAGAGCATTAGATGAAATCCCCCAGCACAGTCCCTGGCACATGACAGATGTTCGGCCAACGTTAAGGTCTGTCCTGAGCTTGTGAGTGTGCCCTTCCCAACCCCTCTCACTTCCTAACCCCGCACCAAACGCCCATGGTCTTTTTTACATAACGAGACAAAGGCCTTAAATCTCTGCTCTCTCTAACTCTTGTCCTGGCCCTTTCTCTATCATTCCACCCTGCTTCATGTCCCAACAATGTCAAAAGCCTGTCAGGTGTCCCAGAGCTAGGAGGGGAACCACTGTTGTAGCCAAATGGGCAATAGATGGGGTTTTGGGAGCTCCAGGTTCTAATCCTGCTGTGAAACTGCTGTTGCACCGCGGGGCAACTCAGTTCATTGCTGGCCTGTTTTTCCCACTAAACGACAAGGGGCCTCTAGAGACCTATAACTCAGCTGCTCTGGGCTCCATGACTGTGGGACCACACTCAAGTCGGCAGAGGGTAACAGCAGCTCCTTGTCGGACCTCACAGGAGCTCCCTCTGCCTCTTCCTGCCCCCAGAGAAAGAGAGAGGTGAACTAAGGCAGAAACCAAACCCTGGGCCTCAGGATTCCCAGCAGCTTGAAATGTCAACCCAGGGTGGCCTGAGCAGGGACTGAATGGGGTTTGGAGGCAGAAGCAGGGGCTTCATACAAGATCCTGTGGATATCATTCAAACTGCCATATCCTGGACTTTGTCCTGCCCTGAGCTCATGACACTAGGGGCAGTGGGACCTCCTGGTGTCCTGGCCTCAAAGCATAGCCAGCTCTTCTCTGAGGAGGAAAACAGGTGGGTGAGGGGGAGAAAGTACACCTGATCATAATCCTGGAAACTGTAGTATTCTCCTTGGTCCAAAACCACCCACAGGAGGCAGGTCTTCTCTGAGGGCCAACCTTAAGCCTGACTAGGGGACTGAAGAGGATAGGGGAGGCAGGAGGACAGAGGCTGTGTAAGGTGGAGCAGTGGTTTGGCTTTCTCTAAAGGCCATCACTTGGCAAATATCCCCAATGTGACATTACCTAGAGCTGCTTTCTTATTAGTGTCAAGAATAATACCCCCACCTTGGCTGGCCTGACTCTGTTGGTTGGGCATCATCCTGCAAAGCAAAAGGTCTCTGGTTCAATTCCTGGTCAGGGCACATGCCTGCGTTGTAGGCCAGGTCCCTAGCTGGGGCGCACGGGAAGAGGCAACTGATCAGTTTCTCTCACACATCAATGTTTCTCTCTCTCACCCTACCTTCCCCTCTCTGTAAAATAAATAAATAAAACCTTTTAAAAAATGATGCCCTCTTTCTGAGCCCCTTTCTAGACCTTCCAGACTCCTAGTCACTTTATCTCTAATTGCATTTTAGTCAGGGAAGATCTTTCTTGCTCCTCCTCTTTCATCCTTTCAACTCCATTCCTCTGCCCTCTCCTTTCTTTCTCCCTTTTCTTCCCTTCTCTCTCTGGTCTTTCTTTCCCCTTCTCTCCCTCTCTGGGCCTTCTTTCTCCCCCTTCTCCCTTCCCTGCGACCCCTGCTCACCCCTTAGCCTCTCCCCACATTCCACACTCTGTGGCTCATCTCATCTCTAGCCTCAGTCCCCACTCTGTGAAAAGGAGCCTTTCAGATTCTCTGTCCTACTCTTCAGGATTCTGTGTTCCTGTCACTGGGCCTGGCATTGACTTGCCTACAGAGTCCTGGCCAGCTTTGGGTGGCATCTGACTTACTCAGGTTCCCTCTCTGTGGACCCAGAACCACACCCCTTCCTCAGGCTACTGGGCTGGGGATGCTAGGATGGGGCATAGGTCTCCTAATGGCCACCACCTGGCCTTTCCTGGCAGACACACCCTCTCACCACTGCCCGACCTTCCTTCTTACAGCACACCCTGGTTATATGAGCAACAGGCAATGTCCTCTCCACCCAGCCCAGCCCCATGCAGTCTTGGGAAGGGTTCTCTCACCTCTCAAACCCAGGAGCAGTGGACCAAGGTCTGAATGTTTAGTCATCTGTCTTTAACGGGTCTCTCTGCTCTTTTCACCCTCCCCTACCCAAACCTGTCCTGGGGCCTTTCACTCACTTCCTATTTCCATCACCCTCCTATTTTTGTCCTTCTGAGAGAGTCTAAGGAGCATACAATCAAGGGTCTACCCTTTCCATTTCCTTACCCCTAATCCCACTCCATCTACAAGGCCCACCTCCTCTGAGGAGTCTTCCTGGGTGTCTCCACTGGGTACCTCAAACCCACCCCTGCAACCACAGGTGACCAGAAAGGAAGTGCATTTGCTTCCTAGAGCTGCCATAACAAATTACTAAAACCTGGGTGGCTTAGGACAATAGAAAGTTTTTGTTTCATGATTCTGGAGGCCAGCAGCCCAAACCAGGTGTCAGCAAGGCTATGCTCCTTCCGAAGGTAGCAGGGAAGGGTCTGTTCCAGGTCTCTCCTATGGCTTCTGGTGGTTTGCTGGAAACCTTGGCATTTTCTGGCTTGTAGGTGCATCACTCATCCCTGCCTTTGTCTTCACATGCTGGTCTCCCTGTGCGCATGTCTGTGTCCAAACTTCCTCTCTTTATATGATATCAATCTTATTGGATTATTGTGAACCCATTACATGAATGGGACCCATTAGTTTTCTAGGGCTGCTATAACACAGTATCACAAACTTTGGGACTTAAAACAACAGAAATTTATTGCCCCACAGTTCTGGAGAGCAGAAAGCTGAAATCAAGATGTCAGCAGGGGTGCATTCAGTCTGATGGCTCTAGGTTAGATCCCACTTCACTTCTACTTTCTGTTGTTTGCTGGCCATTCTTGAGGTTCTGTGGCTTACAGAGAACCACTTCAGTTTCATGGCTGTCTTCTCCCTGTATGTTTTCACACTCTTCTAACTCTCTGCGTCCAAATTTTCTATTTTTCTAAGGATACTTGTCATATTGGATTAGCATCCACCTTAATGACCTCATTTGAACTTGATCACCTCTCTAAAGAACTGTCTTCAAATAGGGCCATTTGCCAAGGAACTGGGGGTTAGGATTTTAATATACTTTGGGGGTGGAGGGCAACACAATTTAAGCCATAATATTTGCCCCAAATCAAAGGGCATATTGGTGGCTAAGGGTGTGGGAAACAGGCATTGTCACAGTCAAGTGGAGGGAGTGTAATTAGTTCAAATCCATAGAAGGCCACTTACAAAGAAGCAATACAATGTTAAATGCTTCTGCCCTTTCACCTGGAAATTTCCATGTTTAGGAATTTACCCCATCGATATACTCACACAGTTGTACAAAGTCATATGCATGAGGACATTCATGTTTTTCTATTGCTGCCATGACAAAGTACCATGAACTTAGTCACATAAAACAACATCCTTTGATTATCTCACAGTTTCATGGGCCAGAAGTTGGACACAGGCATGGTTCAGCTGGGTTCTCTGCCTACGACCTCACCAGGCAGGGGGTGGCTTTGTGGAGGAATCCTTTTCCAAACTCATTCAGGTTGTTGGCAGGATCAAGTCTGGCACGAGGTCCCTTCATCTGAGAAGCCAGTAATGGTGTGTTGCTTTAGATTTCTCCACTGCTCCTGCCTCCTGCTTTTAAGGGCTCATGAGAAAACATCAAGCTTGTTCTGAAAATCCAGGATAATCTCCCCTCTTTAATTGATTATTAACTTTCATTGTGCCTACAAAATTCATTTCATGATGGAACATAATCTTGGAAGTAACATCAGGAGTAGAGATCATGGGGTGCAAAATTTTGCTTACTTCATAGCCCAAATATCCATCTCAGGAGGTTGACTGAATAAATTATAGTACATTTGTTCCATGGAACACTGGTCATTAAAAAGAAGGAGGCAGCTAAATCTGTTAATGATGTTCAAGAAAGTAAGTGAAGAAAAGCAAGACTCAGGACAATGTGTATAGTGTGCAACCTTACAGTTTTGTTTTTCTTTTTTAAGTCCTTAAGGGCTTTTTTAAGCCCTGGCTGGTAGCACAGTGCCCTGGCTGGTAGCACAGTGGATAAGGCTCTGGCCTGCAAACCTAAAGGTCGCAGGTTCAATTCCCCAACCAGGGCACATAACCAGGTTGCAAGCCAGGTCTCCAGCCAGGTTTGTGGCTGGAGGCAGGTGAAAGGCAACCATACATTGATGTCTCTCTTCCTCTCTGCCCCTTTCCCGTCCCCTCTTTCTAAAAATAATGAAATAAAATCTAAAAAGAAAGAAAGAAAGAAAGAAGGAAAAGATGTGTATATTCTTGAAAAGCTTCATAAGAAACCAGTCTGTAGTAGCTGGTTTTGAGAAAGGAAATGAGGAGAAAAGGCAGGAGAAAGACATTTTTCAGTCTATGTCTTTTGTATCTTTTAAGTTTTGTATCATGTATGCATCAATTATTCAAAACTCAAGCCCTTTTCTTCTCCTTCCTTTTCATCACTTCTTCCTCCTCTTGTTTTTTAAAATTAATTGATTTTATTGATTATGCTGTTACAGTTTTCCCAATTTCTTTTCCCTTTGCTCTCCTCTGCCCAGCACTCCCTCTCACTCTTCAGGAGCCCCATCCCCCTTAGTTCATGTCCATGGGTCATCCATGTAAGTTATTTGGCTTTACCTTTCCCTGTACTATTCTTAACACCTCCCTGACTATTCTACACCCACCAACTATGCTTCTTAATCCCTGTGCCTCTCCTCCCTTCTCCCTCTTTCCCCTTCCAATGATTCTCATACCTATGATTCTGAACCTATTCTGGTTTTTTGCTTAGTTTGTTTTTGTTTTTATTGTTTTATATTATTATTTTATTTCTTTAAAGATTTTATTCATTAATTTTAGAGAGAAGGGCAGGGAAGGAGGAAGAAAGGGAGAGAAACATAAAAATACGGTTACCTTTCACCTGCCTCCAATTGGGGACCTGGCTGAAGACCTGGCTTGCAAGATGGTTATGTGCTCTGACTGGGAATTGAACCAATGACCCTTGGGTTCACAGGCCAGCACCAATCCACTGAGCCGCAACAGCCAGGTGTTTTTATTGTTTTAGATTCTGTTGTTGATAGTTGTGAGTTTGTTGTCATTTTAATGTTCATAATTTTGATACTCTTTTTCTTAAGTAAGTCCTTTAACATTTCATATAATAATGTCTTAGTGATGATGAACTCCTTTAGCTTTACCTTGTCTGGGAAGCACTTTATCTGCCCTTCCATTCTGAATGATAGCTTTGCTGGATAGAGTATTCTTGGTTGTAGGTCCTTGCTTTCCATCACTTTGAATATTCCTTGCTAGTTCCATCTTGCCTGCAAAATTTCTTTTGAGAAATCAGTAACAGTATTACAGGAACCCCTTTGTAGGCAAGTCTCTTTTTTTCTCTTGCTGCTTTTAAGATTATCTCTTTATCTTTAGCCTTTGGCATTTTAATTATGATGCATCTTGGTGTGGTCCTCCTTGTCTAGCTTGCTGGGGACTCTCAGTGCTTCCTGGACTTGTATGTCTATTTCCTTCACTACATTCGAGAAGTTTCCCTTCATTATTTTTTCATGTAAGTTTTCAATTTCTTGTTTTTCTCTTCTCCTTCTGACATCCCTATGGTTTGGATATTGGCACATTTAAAGTTGTCCTAGAAGTTCCTATACCTCTCTTTTTTTTTTTTTTTCCTATTCTTGTTTCCTCATTCTGTACTGGCTGATTGTTTATATCTTCCTTATATTACAAATCATTGATTTGAACCCAGGTTTCCTTCCCTTTACCCTTGGTTTTATGTGGAATTTTCTTTGTTTCACAAAGCCTAGCCTTCACTTCTTCCCTTCTGCATTTGCTGTATAAGCATATCTGTCAGGTCTATAAGCATCTTAATCACCAGTTTTTTTAAACTCTGCATCTGTTAGGCTGGCTGTCTCTTTATCTGTTAGGTTGGCTATCTCTTTGTTGCTCAGTTCTACCACTGGCACCTTGATGTGCTCCCTCTTTTGAGCCATACTTTTCTGTCTCTTCAGCTTGACAGCTTTCTGTGTTTGCTTCTGTGTCTTAGGTAGCTCTGTCACACCAGCTATGTTGCAAGGGGCAGAGCCTTAGGAATTCAATTTGGGTGACCTGTTTCACCACGTTGCAGTGCTATATGTGGAGGAGGGGTCTTAGAGAAAACAATTCCTCTTGCCTGCTATGTCTGGCAGTTTCTTCCTTCACCCCAACTCCCACTGGTTTTCACAGTCAGAAAGAATGTAGCTCTTTCTCCTGGGTGCTGGTACTATGGGCTGTACCATGTGGCCCAAGGATTGCCTCCCAGGTTTAAATGTATGACTACACTCTTCCCAGTGGCCTCAGTCCCTGTGCCATCGCCACAGCTGCTGGCTCTATTTTTCCCAGCACTGGGTTGTGTGGTATGGCCCTTAGATCACTTCAGAGATTTAAATGTATGACTGTGCTTTACACCATGGCCTCAGTGCCCCTGCCTGTCCTGCAGCTCCCAGCACTGGAACCATGGGCTGCGAGGTCTGGCCCCAAGATTGCTTCCCAGGTTTAAATGTATGACTGATTTTCACTGTGGCCTCAGTTCCAGTGCTATCACTGCCATTCTCCTTTCCAGCTCTACCACTCCTGCCTGTTTGGCTGACTATTTCTTTACATCTTCATTTGTTGCACTTTCACATAGTTCAATTTTCTGAAATTTCTGTATTGTTTTATGTAGTTTTGAGGTAGATGTAAATTCTTCTAGTTGTGAGGTTGATGCAGTATGTCTACCTGTGCCTCCATCTTGACTGCAAGTCCATAATAAACCCTTTTCTTACTTAAATAAATACTTATTTATTTCTAGAGAGAGGGTAAGAGAGAAAGAGAGGGAGAGAAACCTTGATGTGCAAGAGATACGTCAACCAGTTACCTCTTGCGCTCCCCCAAGTAGGGACCAGGCCTGCAACCCAGGCATGTACACTGGTGGGGAATCCAGCCAGTGACCTACTGATCTGTAGGCTAGCACACAATCCACTGAGCATCACCATCCAGTGCTCTCCTTTTGTTTTCAAAACATTTTCATAGGCTGGTCCTGAGAAATCTCAGGCTAGGGCTGTATTTCCTTTTACTAAAGCATGAAATTCCTGAATAGTCCACCCAAGTTCCTGCAAATTATGAGTTTTTTCCAGTTTGGCTAATGGAAACAGTACTGTTCCCATCCCTACATGAGAGATAGTTTCTGTTCCTTCTAACCTTACCAGTGGTATTTCTTCCTAAGCAATCTCTAATCAGTACTGTGTGCAGCTCTAACCTCTCCAGGAATTCTGTCCAAAGAACTCAAGCTACCTGGCCTCCTAAGACTCTAGTCTGTAACTCCTTCACTCAGAAAACCTGCTAGGCTCTACTGGGGTTCTTTCTTTTTCTTTCTTTCTTTTTTTTTTTAGTTAATTTTATTTAGTATTGTCGTATTACAATTGTTCCATTTTCCCCCTTTGCTCTCCCCTGCCCCCCTCCCTCAGTCAATCCCCAGCTCATTGTCCATGTCCATGGGTCCTACCCACTAGCTCATCATCTGATGCCTTCTCCCACTTTCCCCATTCTCCCTCTCCCCACTAGTCACTATCATTCTGCTCCTCTTTCTTTTTTCCTGTGTCTCTTGTTTCTTTCTGCTCACCTGTTATGTTTTGTTCAATAGTTTTCTGTATTAAGTGAGAACATATGGTGTTTAATTTTGGCTGTGTGGCTTATTTCACTAAGCATGATACCCTCCAGTTCCATCCATGCTATTGCAAATAGTAGAAGTTCCTCCTTTCTTCCTGCTGCATAAAACTCCATTGTGTAAATGTACCACAGTTTTTTGATCCACTTATCCACTGAAGGGCACTTAGGTTGTTTCTAGCACTTGGCTATTGTAAATAGCACTGCTATAAACATAAAGGTGCATAGGTTCTTCCGAATTGGTGTTTCAGGATTCTTTGGGTATAATTCTAGCAGTGGAACTACTGGGCCATAAGGCAGTTCTATTCTTAGTTTTTTGAGAAAATTCCATACTGTCTTCCATAGTGGCTGCATCGGTCTGCATTCCCATGAGCAGTGCACCATAGCTCCTTTTCTCCACAGCCTTGCCCTTCTTTCTTGATTTGTTTATGATGGTCATTCTGAAGAGGTGTGAGGTGGTATCTCATTATGGTCTTCTATTTTACCTTTTTTTTATTGTTGTTCTTTTATAGTAGTCCCAATTTCCCCAACCCACCCCTCTGCTTTTCCCTGACTTGTCCTCCTACCCGTGCTTCCACAGTTAGTTCCCATCCTGTTGTCCATGTCCATGGGTCATTTATACATGTTACTTGACTAGACCCTTCTCCTGCTTTCACATCTCATCACCTGCCACCCTCTCCTCTGGTCACTGTCAATGTGCTCCTTAATTCCAAATGTGAGGAATGCTTCATGAATTTGGGTGTCATCATTGCACAGGGTTATGCAAATCTTCTTTGCATCATTGCAATTATTCACATATGTGCTACTGAAGCAACCACTCTACTGAGGTGCCTTCTCTGTGGACTGCTGTCTGGAATCAGTACATGAGTCACTAGGATAGGGAACTTGCAGGGCTCATCCCATGCTTTCCCCATCTCTGACAAACACTACTTTTCGTTGCCTGATATCTAGTATGCTGAAAGTCATAATTTCATTTCGTTGCATGCTTATATGATTATATGAGGTTGGTGATGCTATAGTTAGGAGGGTGATCCAACCCCAATAATCAATGAGGACGTGAAATGGAATGTAACAGCTTTGGTGAGAGTCATTATTAGAGTCTGATCTACTTTAAATGCAGAGCTATTCTATTCTCAGAAATGCTTTCAATGACATTCTCTACAGGATCTGATATATTTTCCGGGGTACGGGAAAACAGGACCACCAGCTCTCAGACAACCTCTGCAGGGTCCACTGCCTCAACAATACCTTCATCGGGCAGTGCCACCCCCATGAAGGAGTCTACTGAAGCTGGCAAAATTTCCATGAGTCCGGTGGTTGGCATCACTACTAACTCAAACACCTCGGAGGGTAGCACATTCACCAGTGAATCCACTCAAACCAGCTCCCCAGTGACATACACTACACAGGCTGCTGCCTCCTCAGCATTGCCATCTGATGGCACCACCTCTCTGACCACAGCTACAGAGACAACGGTGTCCTCCGCATCCTCTACACACAGTGCTACCTCTGTGACATTGTCTACAGAAGCTGGTGCATCATCAACCACGCTGACCGGGAGCACTGTTCCTCATACAACAACCCAAGAAGGTAGCACATTTTCCACAGTGACTAGTGAAAACAGCACTTCTGTGACATTCACCACAGGGGCTACTGCATCCTCAGGAACACCTACCCTTAGCACCTCCTCTCCCACAAACTCTACAGAGACCACCGTCTCTTCACCAACTTCTACAGACAGTGCCACTTCTATGACAGTGTCTACAGAATCGGGAACAGCTTCAACAGTTCCAACCAGCAGCACCACTCCCCATGACACAT